>PVLC010001077.1:13444-159256 GCA_004027655.1 Graphiurus murinus | reverse complement strand
AAAAAAAAAAAAAAAAAAAAAAAAAGAAGAATAAAAAATAGGACTGAAGCTGGGCGTGGTGGCACACGCTTGTAATCCCAGCATTCGGGAGGCTGAAACCGGAGGATCCGGGTTCAAGCCCAGCCTCAGCTACCTAGTGAGGCACTCTGCAACTTAGTGAGACCCGGTTTCAAAATAAAGAATAAAAAATAGGACTGGGGGTGTAGCTCATAGGTAGAATGCCCCTGAGTTCAATCCCCAGTACCGCAAAAAAAAAAAAAAAATAGGACTGGGAGTGTAGCTTGGAGGTAGAATACCTCTAGGTTCAATCCCCCATATCGCAAAAATAAATTAAATAAATAAACAAACAAATAAATAAGTAAAGTGGGTCCTAATCCATTCTGACTGGTATCCTTCTAAGAAGAGGAAATTTGAACACAAGAAAAGATACCAGGGATGGGCAGACACACAGAGAAAAGGTCATGTGAAGACACAGCGAGCAGGTGACCCTCCGCAAGCCAAAGAAAGAGGCCCCAGAAAAAAAATCCAACTGCTGACACTTTGATCATGGCCTTCTCTCCTCCAGGAGAAAATTAATTCCTATTATTTAAGTTACCCGGTCTGTGGTATTTTGCTATGGTAGCCCTAGCAAGGAATTACAGCCCCCATCCGTAACACTGAGCTATGGATACATAACTCACGAGGTTGACGTCAAGATTAAATGGGAAAATCACTCGAAGAAAAAAGACTTAACCAGAGGCCAAGAAACAGTAAATGTGCAATAAGTGGCAGTTATTATGGTTATGTAAAGGGCCGATAAAGTATACATCAACCTCTCCACCATGACATAAATTTGGCCTAAGTAAAATGTATTTACCAGTAATTTTAGACGAGGCCTCTAGGCTTCTCTCAGTTTGCTTTACCATCTATCTGTTTTTGAATGGCTTTTGGAGCTCAGTCTGGATTGTCTATCTGATTGTCATTTGTCTTTCAAATACAGACCAGAGAAACTGAAATCTGTCTCTTCATTTCATCTTGATAACTTTCTCAGCCGTAATTAGTCATATTGGAGTCTTTTCGTGAAGCTTAGACATCTGCTTAAAATTCACATTGTTCTTTTAAAAATAGACATTGGAGCATGCAAATTTTTCAGAGGCTTCATTGAAGACTTCAGATTCTTGAGGATTTTGAGCATAGGTCACTCTCAGATCCATTTGCTGTGCCTGCTTTTTAAATCACCCACAATTCTGAAGTTGTCCTAAAAAGAGGGAAGGTGAAATGAAGAAACGTTCCCAGGCCCCCCACAGTGCAAGTGCATAAGGGGCACTCCAACCGGTTGCCTCAGTGACAATGGACCAAATCCCATGTGTTCCAACAGTGATGGCTGGAGCCACCTCTCTCCCCTGCACAATCCTCCACATTGCCCCCAATATTGCTTAGAACTGGCCGTGGATCACGACAGACTGGAGGCATGAGCAAGGACCTGGGATGTTGAAGTCTAGTGTGCTGAAGGATCTGAGGAGTTCGAGGCCAAGCTTTAAAGTGCCAGAAGTCCTGTGTAGGACGAGAAGGGGCAGCTGGCTCCCTTCAGTTCTATTCCCTGGGCGTGCTGGCAAGACCCAGGGTATTAGGCATGGCAGGTGGAATAACTTGCCTACTTTGAATCTCACCCAAATCCCAGAGAGTATAATACACAGGGCATCTGGGCGTGGGCGGAGGTTTCTCCTCTGCACCACTCAGCTTTCTGCAAATCCTGCCTCTTGATCCTGGCCACTCCCCTCCGAGGCAGGGCAGCGGGAGAGTTTCTGTTTTGCTTCTAAAGAAACCAAGGCACAGGGACTTAAAGTAGACTTAAACTAGCAGGTGTGGGTAAGCTGACCCTGAGATCAAGAGTTTCTGTACCCTCAAGGTGGCATTTTATGGGAATTGTTCATAAATATCTCGAGTAGAGGGAAAGTGATCTGGTGGTAGAAGAATGTAGACCAGAGACCCCGCAAAAGTCAAAGCCATGACTGGGGTGTAAGTCATGCACATGAGCAGCATCTGTCTGGGTGGCACATAATTGTGGTCGTGGCTGCATTACTAACTTCTCGCTCAGCCCTTTGTGGAAGCGGTCGTTCTTTGGGAAAGGGGAATTGGATCGTTCCCCTTTCTGAAATTCAAAATGCCATCAGTGATGTCCTTCTTCATAGGGTCCATTCTGATGGTTTGTGGTGTCTTACAAGTTACTGAAAGAATGTTGCCTGGAGGGAGGCTCTCTGGGTAAAGACACGCTTTGGATTCAGCCTTGCAGTGGAGGGTCTTGGCATAAAAGGGTGATCCAATCCAAGCAGAAACTCCTTCTACAGTGTTGGCCTGCATCAGTCATCTGAGGACAATGATCAGAAATACCAAACTCTGGGCCACATCCCCAGCCATTTAGCTTCAATGAGTTCCTGGGGCGGTGCCCATAAATCTGCACTTGCGACAAGTGTCCCCGGTTAACTCTGAAACAGGAGGTCCTGGACGCTGCTCTGTGAAGCACTGCCTAAGACAACATTGGGTGGTCATCTTCCTCCTGATTCTGGGCGTGAGTGCCTGGAGCCTCAGGTGCCCACAAGAGCCTCTTGGCAATATGGCAAGTTGAGAGAACCGCTGCCTAATCTGAGAAGATCCAAATGCTCAGTCCGAACCGATGTCTAATCTCAGAAGAGCCAAGCGCTCAGTCCTGGGATCTGATGCAACCTCTCTATCCTCTATGTTTCTGCCTATAAAATGGTGCACTCCATACTTTGGGGCCTTAGGAGGAAAAATATTGAGTGATAACAGAGGTAGTATTGATAAAAGGTGTGCTACCTTGAACTTAGATGCCATTTATCAATAGCTTTCAATTTTATTTTTTAGTTTTACTATATTCTCACTAAAATTTCACAAAAGATGGTGTCACTCATGAAGAAATGGAGGCACAAAGGAGTGCTCTTGAGCCAACAGTGACATCCAACTTCATCCCGCGGGCTTACTGAAAACTGAATTTAAGACTAGGCACCTGCTCTTCAAACTGGCCATTGGGAATCTGTGTGCTTGAAGCTCTTGCCAAGGGTTTTAGTTGTGGTGTTTGGCCAGAAGGGGGTCTCTAGAATCTGGTCCTGACATTTTCCATTTCTATGCTTTCTTGTCTGCCCAAGGGCTCACAGAACTAGGGCTCTTGGTTGGGATATAACACCAGTCAATCAACAGGATGGCAGTCTACTGGTAGGCCGTCCTGCCATTCTATATAAAACCCACGATGTCATGTCTCATGATGGGTACAGGAGTTGCCACTATTAACTTACTCCCCCAAGAGTTACCAAAGACTATTAATTAATTTATTTAGTTAATTTTGTTGTACTGGGGATTGAATCCAGAGGTGTTCTACATCCCATTTTCTTTTCTTTCTTTCTTTCTTCTTCTTTTTTTTTTTTTTTTTTTTTTGTGGTACTGGGGGTTGAACTCAGGGGCATTCTACCTCCGAGCTATACCCCTAGCCCTATTTTTTATTCTTTATTTTGAAACAGGGTCTCACTAAGTCGCGGAGTGCCTCACTAGGTAGCTGAGGCTGGCCATGAACCCGGATCCTCCAGCCTCAGGCTCCCAAATGCTGGGATTACAAGCATGTGCCACCACGCCTGGCTTCCATTTTATTTTATTTCAAAACAGGGTCTCACTGAGTTACGATGTGTTGGCCTTGAACCTGTGATCTTCCTGTCTTAGTCTCCCAAGTTCTAGGATTACAGGCATGTGCCACCACTCCTGGCTCAGAAAAAAAGTTTCAAGGCTTTTATATGACCACACGCTCTTTCCTGAGATTGAATCGGCTGTAACTAAACAGTGTATCTCTGTTCTTTTAGTGATGGTTTCTCGTTTGACATAGATTATGGTAGGAGTCAGGAGACCTGAGTTCTATCCAGGTTTAGCCAACACTTTGCTGTGATCTTGAGAATTTACTAATCTCTTTTGGGTTTCAGTCTTCTCATCTACAACATGAAGTTTCTTACTCTACTTTCTGAGTCTAATATCCCCAGTGTAATTCCCAGGAAACCTCTGGGAATGCTTGGGGCAAATGAATGAGGGATTTCCCTAGGAATCAGCTGAGGGATAAGAAGATGCTTTTGTTGATGAATTTCCACAAGTTCAGAATGCAGAAGGTGTGTGACTTAGAAAAAATATGGGAGCAGGGGTTCTTGCCTGCTAGGCTTAGACAGATGCCCATTGCCTCCACCTTCTGCTTCTGTGTTGCTACTTGAGGGAAGCCTAGAATCTCTTGCTCTTGGAGCAGGGCTTAACAAGGAGGAAACTAATGAGGTGTCGTTGGGGGCTCTTATACGTGAAGTGCATGAAAACATAGTGGGCATCTTTAGCTACAGACCGGCTTGGGGCTCCCCATAGTCGCCTGATCTTATGACCAAGCATGAGAATGTTGCTAAGGACCCATGAATCATAGAGTGACTGGACTTTAGCAGGCACCTATTCCACCAACTCCAAGTATATTGCAAGTACATTCACTAGGATCTGGACTTAGAAGAAATCAACAGCAGAGATTATGCTTTCATGATATCCTCAGAGCCTCAGTAGCAGGCACTCAGTAAATATATTTGGGATGACTGAACGTACCTGCATACTGGGATAATAAATCTAGACAGAAGCAAACTATTTAACCCTGAGCACAGTTTCTCAAGATAACCATGGACCACTAGGACCAAGAATGTGGTCTCATCTCGATTTTACTTTATCATTCTTTGTGTGTGTGTGTGTGTGTGTGTGTGTGTGTTACTAGGGATGAGACCCAGGGACCTTCTAGCTCTGGGGTATACCCCCAGACCTATTTTATTTTTTTATTTGGAAACAGGGTCTCATAAAGTTGTAGAGTACTTCACTAAGTTGCTGAGGTTGGCTTCCCAAGTACTGGAATTACAAGTGTGCACCAACGCACCTGGGTCTTTATCGTTCTATATCTTGTGTGGTGTCAGCTTTCTCCACTACAAGGACCTCTGAAAAAGGAGGGTGGCTGATGACTATTTCTAATTTTTAATTATTTTAAAAAATATTTTGTTGTAGTAAAACACACACACACACACACACACACACACACATACACAACTTACCATCCTATTTTTGAATGAATATAGTTGAGTAGTGTTAAGTATAATCACATTATTTTGAAACAAGGACAATATCTTTTTAAAAGCAACCCCTGAAACCTGAAAAATACATGACTTTTTAGAAATTAAATATTACAGAAGAAATGGTTATATATCTGCTTTCTAAAATTTATTTTTATTTTTTATTTTTTGGTACTAGAGATTGAACCCAGGGGAATTCTACTTCTGAGGTACACTCCAACTTTTTTATTTTTTATTTTTGAAATAGGATCTCAGTGAGATGCTGAGGCTGTTCTCGAACCTGTAATCTTCCTGTCTCAGCCTTCCAAGAACTGGAATTACAGGTGTGTGCCACCATGCCCAACAGCTTTCTTAAAAAAAAAAATTTATGTGTGTGGTGCTGGTGAACTGGGGATGGCATTCAGGGGCATTCTAACTCTAAGCTATACCCCAAGCCCTATTTTATTCTTTTATTCTCCTTACTAAGTTGAGGAGGTCCTCACTAAGTTGCTGAGGCTGACCTCAAACCTGTGATTCTCCTGTCTCAGCCTCCCAAGTACTGTATTACAAGCATCTGCCACCATGCCCAGCTTGCTTTCTAAGCTTTTAAATATATTTTCTAATACATATATATCTAACATATTTCTAATATATATTTCTATTTTTAATATATATTATACAAATATATCTATACATATATATATATATCATGAAAGAATAGGAGTTGTGTTTTTACCATTTTAAAAATCCTTCAATACTTAAGAGTTTAAAGGAAAAAGACAACATAATGGTCATAGATATTACAGATGCTTTTGTGGCATCTTTCAATTTTGGGCTCTTTCTTATGACATGAAATCTTGAGATAGCACATTTTAACATCTTTCCTCAGTTTAAGTGAAAATGTTCTTGAGTCAAATAAAGCTGGGCTGCAGTACCACATATCACCAATAGGTGCTGCTGTTTGACATGATAGTAAAGGGACTAAAACTAAACAAAACAGACTTTCTTCATCCCTTCTTTCTTTTTGTGCCTACTGGGTGCTAAGCCTTGTTCTAGGCCCTTCAGTTATAACAATAAACAAGATAAAGCTCCTGAATGAGGCAGACTGGTCACTGCAATAGGAGGTGGTTAGTTTAGAGGAGAGCATCCATCAGAGGTGAAAGGTGCAGCCTGGGTTGACCTAAACCCTGGCAGGGGCTGTGGGGGTGGAGAGAAACTTGAGCTTTTGGAAGAACCTGGGTAGATTCATTTTTCTGGGGTGGCTATGGATCTGGGTAGCCCTGACTCTCTTGATCACTGATCTCGAACTATTCACCCGAGTTCCGAGTTCATAAAATGTCACCTATGGAGGTTTGGCTCACATGGTTTTTTTTTTTTTTTTTTTTTTTTTTTAACGTGCAATACTCACCAAAATGAAATACAGATGTTGAGCTTCTCATGAAAATCAGAAGGTCTAGCAACAATTGGCTGGCACTGAGTTGTGGCTGCCCTTTTAGCAGTCCATCTTCTGCCACCTAGCTGTTCCCCTCACTTCCTTCTTGCTAGTTTCTTTGGATAGGACCAATATTGAGTTGATGTGTATTGGCCCCCTGTGCCAGGTGTGAAATAAACAAGATATTTCTGTTCTGGTTGGTAAATAGCTTCCGGAATTTCTGTAAATGTCTCTTAAGCTTTGAGGCCCCATAGATTACCAAATTACACCACCCTCCCTGGGCAGGGGTACGCTGTGGGTGGTAGTAGCCTCTGCTGTGATTAAGGGGCACTGAATAAAAATAAGGGGGTGGTAGAAGTGCCCAGAGTGGTGCTGGTAGTTTATTTTCCTAAAAAGGGAATGGGAAGCCAAATAAGTTTAGGGATCTCTCCACAGTCTGGGCCCTTCCCCAGTGGCACCTCTCCAGCCTGCTTCCCTACAATCTGGTCATAATGAGGATCCATCTGGAAAAGCAGGGCCTCCAGCTCCTTGCTCTGGAGCTAAGTCCAACATCCAGTTTCTGATTAGTCCTTGCCCTGGGCCATAATGGCTGTTAAAGATTTCGAACATCACCCTGCCTCTAGGGAATGAGATCTGCGTGGGACCTCCAGGCTGGACAGCTCTTGCCTCCAGGAGAGGAAAACCCAGTGGAAGTCTGGCAGGGGGTGCGTTCAGTCCCAGATGTCTTTGGGGTTTGAGTTGATTCTCTCCCCCACCTTTAATTGTAAAAGCTGTTTTATTTTCAGAAGTGTTTACTTTTCCATAGCGTGGTGCTGAATGTGGTCAATCTGGAGAGGATTATGTAAAATTTTATAACCTAAGGGAGACAGGAAATTATTTTTTATTTTTGCAGCTTCAACACATTAAAATATTGCGATTTTTTAAAAAATCCATGGAATGCCATTCCAGAGACATATTTAAATTCTTTGTAATCAGTGTCAGGTAGCTGTGCAGCTAAAATAATCATAGTAGTTGTTATTAATAATTTGATTTGTCCTTTCGAAAACCAGCCTGTTGGCCGTTCTTTCATGGACAGCTCCTCTGTGTGCAACCAGAGGGCCAGTCGCAGAGGAACCTGTTGTTCCCCCTCCAAGAAATTGTCTGTGTCCAGAGAGATACTTAGTTGTTTCCTTTCGAATGGGGAATCAGCCGGTGCTGGGCTGGCTGGCTGGCTGGAAACAGGGAGGGCTGAGCGGAGGCCAGGGAGTCTGAGCATATCTTCAGGGTGAGATATTTGATTACACAAGACAGGGAAGCTGATTGCCAGTCCTCCCATCTGGAGAAAAATTTCTGGGTGGCAGGAGCTAAGGATAGGGTGAAAGAAAGTGATACACTGAGGAGAGTGGGGTGAGGTGAGGAGAAGAGGCCGGGCCTGGCCCGCCTCCCTCAGCGACAGGGGAGGCCAGCTTTGCCTCACCCGCCTACCTGCCTGGGAACTAAATGTAACTAAGTCACTGTGGGGTGGGGGCAGGGCTCTGCTCTGCCCTATAGCGTTCCGCTCTCCTGCTCAGCTGGTCAAGCCCATTGCTCACCACACTGGATCATGGGTAAACTGAGTCTTCCTTGGAAGTGGGGAATTGAGGGGTAGGAAGCCTTTTCTTTTCTCAAAGAAACCCCCTTCTATCTGAAGAAAGACAATAGTCCTTCTGTCTTCCCCCACCCCCCAGAGTTAGAATTTTCTATGTGTATAACTCTTATTACAGCAAGTGGTAATTGGGGTCTGCAGGCTTCTCTCTCCTTCTAGAATACGAACCATGATGGCAAGGGCCTTCCACTTTTTTGTAGAGCTGGTGCCACATCTGCCACAAGTAAAATACTCATCAACTGAAGAAAGGCAAAACCCAGGATAGCTCAGAAACGACACTGCTTCTATTTCCCACCACTGCACTGTTTTTGAGGCTTCAGAGCATAGCCAGCCCTTGGAGTCCTGGAGGAACCAGGAGCAAAGAATGTTTTGACCAGGAAGAGCAGAGGGAAGCAAAGAGAACCAGCGGCAGCATAGTCATTGACTGGAAATTGGCTGTTGCTTTATGTTCAATAACAGTTCCCCGGCTGTGTGACCCTCCGTGACAATCTTGGCCATTCTGGATAATCCAGAATCCACTATTTACATCATCTTGTATTCATTTTAACTCCAGGTTGAGTTTTTCACATGCTCTATTGCACTGGTCCTGTGTCCATCTATCACCATGAGCCAAGCCCAGTGCGAGACCTGTCCCTGGGGTAATTGCCACCGCAGCGCTGGAGGGCACAGGGTCCTCCTGGTTCCCCGGGAGGAGGCTGAGGCTCCAGCTGGCTCTAACGCAGCACGGTGAAGAGGAAAGCACTGGCCCGGCCCGTGCTCAGAGAGACTCAGTTTCCAGATTTTGCCTCTTATAATTCCAGGACTTTGCAGAAGTTTTTCCATTATAATCACTGAAACTGGAATATTTGGAAAGAAATCACCTTCACTTTGGCCAATCACACTGGGTCAGCACAGCCAGAGGAACTGTTGCGTGTTGGGTCTGCACACATTTATGTGAACTTTATGAACTCTTTGTTCCCTTTCTTTGAGACTTGGGGAGAGAAAGCCATAAGGCCAGGCATACTTTTAATTGTGCTAGTTCCGGAGTTTGGAAGGGCCTGTTCCACGAACAAGCTGGATAGACCTTTCTTGTAGACATGAAAGATTTATGACCTGTTCAGCCTAAAGCCCCACCACAAAAACCTCATTGAGCTAGTTACACGTTATCTTCCAAATATCAACTCAGATTAAAAGGACTGTCTGGCCCGCTGACAGTTATTCACTGGCTTCTGTACAGTGTGTTATTGTACGGCGCTTCCTCAGGAACTATAATTAGGTGATTGTGTAAGGCGTCCACAGGGCACGTTTGAATAGCGACTGTATTTGGCTCATGATGTCACTCGCTCACTCTGGTCCCCTCTCATCACAGGGCCTTGGCCGTGGTGTGGCTGGCATTCAATACACGTGAAGTCAGACCATGAGTTTTCCGTGAAGTAATGATAGCACTTAGCATGAATCACTTGGTACATACCTGGCATAATTACTGCCTAAGGGTCAGGAGTTCTGGGAACCCCATGTCTTAGCTGTTCAGCCGCTTGGCCTTCCGGAGAGTTTGTTCATCTGGAAATTGGCCTTCATGGTACCAGCAGCCCTAGCTGTCTGAGTCCACTTTGTGATGCTGTAACAGAATACCACAGACTGGGTAATTTATAAACAAAAGAAACTTGTTTCTTATCATTCTGGAAGCTCGGAAATCGAGATGCTGGCATCTGGCGAGTGCCCTCTTGCTGCAGCGTTTCTTGAAGGAAGGTGAGAGGGGGAGAGAGAGGTAGTGGCTGAACACATCCTTGTAGCAATGAACCTGCTCCTGTGGTAACAGCACTCATCCACTCATGACAGCAGAGCCCTCATGACCTAGGACCCTACGAGAGGTCTTGCCTTTCAACACTGGTGTTGGGGACTAAGTTTCTAACATATGAACTCTGAAGGCACACTGAAACCATAGCAATTATAACAGGAATTAGCTGCCTCTTCCTTCCCTTCCCTGCTCGGTTAATGCCACACCCTATACACTCCTCCTCCTGAGCGTCTCTTCACTCTTGCCATACTTTTCTGTCTCTACGGCCACCATTCTGGTCTGAGCTTTAGACCACTGCCCCAGCCCCCTGGCCAGCTTCCTGGTCTCCTACAGCCCTCTAATACACTGGCTGCTTCCATCGAGATCTTCCAGGATGATCCCTTGGAGCATGTGCTATAACTTCAAACCTTCCAGTGGCATCTCTGTGCTCTTACAGGTCAAATTCTTAATGACCTGTAAAGACCCCTCACAGTCTGTCCCCGTCTCTATCTGGAGCCCCCCCCCCCCAATGGTCCAATCAACCCAGCTTCTCTTTAGCAACTCAAGTGTGTCAGGAGTTCTCCTTAAAAGATCTTCACAAGAAATGTTCCTTGTGCCCAGAACATTCTTCACCACCTCAGCTCCCTCCCATCCCCTACTAATCCAGGTCCTTCTCCAGGAACCAGCTTGAGATGTAAATTCCTTGGGAAATCTTTAATCCCCCCATTTTCTAATCTCCAGGCAAACAGTCCTACTCTTGTGTGTCTGTTCCCCACTGTACTTCTCCACAGTAAATACAGTCTTGGGCAGCTCCACCTGTGCAGAGAAACGCACGGATCAGGGATCCACGGCTGTGAGTCGCTGCTGTGGCCAAAGAAAAGAACTGCTTCGCTCTGTTCTCTTCCTTGCTCATTTGGTGGTGGCAACTTCTGTAACCCGCCCCTCCATTTATTTAGCAGTAAATGAAACTGCCTCAAGTCAGAGGGCAGGACCAGAAGAGAATGCAAGGCTTGGGAGTCAGAATCACTGGAGTTTCAATCCAGCCTCTGCTACTTTAGCTGGGGTGAGCCCAACTAGGCTGTAGCAGGCTCCCTGAGCCTTAGGCTCCTGTTTGTAAAATGTGGGTATGAATTGCCTTCCCTGAGGTTTGTTCAGGGTTAAATGAGATACTGCTTATGAGACATAGAGAAAACAGAAAGCACTCCAGAAACACTATCATATAACCAGGGGCATTCTACCTCCAAGCTATACTCCCAGCCCTATTTTATTCTTTTTTTAAAATTTTTTTTTTTTTTTTTTTTGCGGTACTGGGGATTGAACTCAGGGGCATTCTACCTCCGAGCTATACCCCCAGCCCTATTTTTTATTCTTTATTTTGAAACCGAGTCTCACTAAGTTGCGGAGTGCCTCACTAGGTAGCTGAGGCTGGCCGCGATCCCAGATCCTCTGGTCTCAGCCTCCCGAATGCTGGGATTACAAGCGTGCACCACCACGCCCGGCTCCCTATTTTATTCTTTATTTTGAAACAGGGCCTCACTAAGTTGCAGAGGGCCTCACAAGTTGCTGAGGCTGGCCGTGAACCTACAATCCTCCTGTCTTAGCCTCCTAAGTACTGGGATTACAAGCGTGCGCCACCACATCCAGTTTATTTTTTATTCTGAAAAAGGGTGTCACTACATTACCACATACTGTCTTCCAACCTGATCCCTCTGTCTCAACCTCCCAAGTACTCGCAGGTACTGGGATTATAGGCTTTTAATCGACACATAATCATTGCGCATGTTTATGGGGAATAGTGTGATGTTTTGATACATGTATAGGTGTCTGTTGGTATCTGTGGGGAATTGGTTCAGGGACTCCTCTGGATACCATGTCTGCAGATGCTTAAGTCCCTTGTATAAAATAGGATTGTTTTCTCATATAACCTACACACATCTTCCCTTATACTTCAAATTAGTTTCTAGATCACTTATAATACCTCGTGCAATGTAGATGCTGCGTACATTGCTCTACCGTAGTGTTTAGGGAATAATGACAAGAAAGAGCCTGTACCTGTCTCGCACACATGCCACCATTGCTGGCCCACGGATGAGTACAAGATGGTGACCTGAGGGAGCGATGCTCACACAGTGCAGGAGAGAGGGCTGAGACGGACCGCGGGAGGCTGTGCCTACGCGTGGCTTCATTCTCCTGGTTTGTCCTGGTGCCGGGCATGTGACAAACTCAAGTTTTGCTTTTTGGAACTTTCTGGAATTTTTTTCTAAATGTTTTCTACCCAAGGTTGACTGAGGCCTTGGATATAGAACACAAGAATGTAGAGAGCCGACTGTTCATACGCTGCTAATAATCAAATCCGAGAATTTAGTTCATCTATCACCTCATAGATTTATTATTGCTTTGTGGTGAGAACATTCAAACCCTCCTTGAGATTTATCCTAACAATCACAGGTAGCTTGAGTAACCTAGTTGAGAAGATAAATGTCAGAAAAGACCATCCATTGGGTAGAAGAAACATTCGAAGTTGTTAGAAGGGCTAAGGGAAGCTGAAGGTGTGGCCAAAAGGGGGCGCGTTTGCAGAGTGACGTGGATGGTATCCTGGTTGTCTCCTGATCCCACGCTTGTGTCCCTGTCATGCCTAGTGTGTGTGTGTGTGTGTGTGTGTGTGTGTGTGTACATGTGTGTGAGTTTGTGTGTGCTTGTGTGTGTGTGCTTGCTCATGGAGTGTGTGGGAACAGGGCCAGGCAATGTCCCTGCATCTCCCCATGCTCATTTCTGCACAAATTACATTGCCCCCTCTCTGCACTTGGATAGAGAGGGCAAAGATAATAAATGTGAGAAAATATTTATAGATTAATCTGATTGCCAACCTAAAAATGGCTTCATTCTTAAAAATATTTGGGAGCTTTTCTGTTTCTAAGCTGTGACTCTACAAAATATATCCAGAAATGATGGTTTAAGTAATATCCAATGGAGCTGTGGATGCTGCCATTCTGTGACTACCTTTTTTCTCAGTGTAGAGGCCAGAGTCTAAAAACACTATCCTTAAATGGTAAACTAGAAAACATTCAGTGGTGCATACCTGTAATCCTAGTACTTGGGAGGCTGAGACAGGAGAATTGCAGGTTCAAGGATAGCCTCAGCATGTAGTGAGACTCTCAGCAACCTGGCAAGGTCCTGTTTCAAAACAAAATATTAAAAAAGGGCTGGAGGTATCTCAGAGGCAGAATGCCCCTGGGTTCAATCCCCAGTACTCCCCCCAACAAATACACACACACACACACACACACACACACACACACACACACACACACATTCAGAATGGCTTTTCATTATTGGACATTGAAATTATAATTTCATGGCAGACCAGGAGAAGAAATGGATGGTTCCTGAAAGACGTAACCAAAGCAGAGGGAACCAGCTAAGAAAAAGAATAGCCGAAGCCTGGCACAGTGGTACATGCCTGGAGTCCCAGCTACTTGGGAGGTTGAGGCAACTTAGAACCTGTCTCAACATAAAACATAAAGATCTGTGGTGGAGCTTGGTGAATGAGGCCCTGGGTTCTATCCCCAGTACCATGAACAAAAATTAAAAAAATAAAAAGATGTCATTCTTGGAGAAATGCAAACAGAAGCTCACCCTGGCAGCCTGATGGGCAGGTAGAAGTCCTGCTTTGGTGGTTTACTAGGTGCAAGGGAGGTGACCCCGCCGGCTTGGTCACTGCAGATCAAGGGCACGGCGGGGGGGCTAATTTGTCCTCTCCAAGCTCCCGAGACTGAGATGAAAGCAGAGCTGAATTAATTTCCTTAAGAAATCAATGTGGCAAGGTCTAGAGTCTCACAGTGGCATAGCAAGCTCCTTCCCTCTGGGCATGGGGCAGACACAGAGACCTAAAGGAGTCAGAGGAATCAGATGTCTAATGGGGAAGGGGAGACAGTATCTCGTCAGCTGTGCCACAGTCTGAAGGCAGGAAGTCCCCAAGCCATGGCTGCTGCTTCTTGGGAAGCCACTGCCCACATCCACTGCCCACACCTGCATCCATGAGAGCTCTCTGCATTCTCTCTGCTCCTATGGCCAACAAGCCCCAAATGGAGGAGTCATCCTTTTTTCTAAGGTGAATACAAAACTTTCTCTCCTCCACAAAATCATGCAGTCACTGAATCCCCAAAATGGAAACTCATAAATTCGAGTTAATGAACAAGATATTCAGGATGGCCAAGAAACTGAGGCATTCACAAATTTCTTGAAATATATTCTACAAATAAAGGAAAAGAAAGCTTAGTCTGTTTCTTGTTGCTATAACAAAATACCTGAGTCTGGTTTTCATATAAAGTATAGAGGGTTATTTAGCTCAAGGCCCTGAGGGCTGGAAGGTCCAAGAGCCCAGCACTGGCATCTGGTGAGGGCCTTCTTGCTGGTTATAACATGGTGAAGAGCACTACATGGTGAGACAGAGCAAGGCAAGTCTATGGTCAGGTCTCTCTTCCTCTTCTTATAAAAGCACCTATGCCATCCTGGGAGGTCTCATCCTCATGACCTCCTCTAGTTCTAATTACCTCCCAAATATTATTAACATGAATTTGAGGACTATGTTTCCAACACATGGACTTTGGGGGGTACACCTTCAAATCATAGCAAAAGTAAATGATGATGTTACTATATGTGGAAAGGGGAGGTAGCCTCTGACTTGAAAATTATCATCATTATTATTATTATTATTAGTAGTAGTAGTAGTAGTAGTAGTAGCAGCAGCAGCAGTAGTACTGAGGATTGAACCCAGGGGCATTCTACCTCAGAGTTACATCCCCAGCCTGTTTTATTTATTTTATTTTGAAACAGGGTCTCACTAAGTTGCTCAGAGTCCTGTGATCCTTCTGTCTCAGCCTCCTAAGTACTGGGATTAAAGGCATGTGCCACCCCACCCGGCTTGAAAATTGAATTCTAAATGGGCTTGGTTAAATGGTCCAGAGGAAGGAACCATGCAGTAGGTATCTTAGCAGATTGAGGAAGTGAAGACACATTGGCAGAGGGAGGAAATTAAACGTGGGTGTCCCCCGGGCTCGGACCTCGGCCCCCGCTCTCCTGCTGCCCATACTCTTGCTGTGTCAGTGAGCACGCAGGTGCTAGGGACCCTCCTTGTCTCCTGGGCTTGGGGTTCAACTGTCTTGTCATCCTCTTCTTCATGTCCACAGGCGTCTTAGAAATACCACATCTGGCATGGAGGGTGCACCTGCAGCAGCAGCACCTGCAGTGCCCACCAGCGGTCAGCCTCCCATCATCCAGACATAAACCCAGGGATGAATCACATCTCCACCTTCTCCTGGCTCAAGTCCAACGTCATCACATCTAGTGAGTTATATCTTCTTTATGTTTGTTGTACTGATCTTGCTTCCCCTTCCTACCTCAGCTATTTTTGCTTTGTTTCAACCTTAATCTGCTTTTTTCTTCTAGACTGTTGAATTTGCCTCCTAACTTGTGTCTCTGTCTGTACCCATAACTCCTCCAGGGTATGTTCTGCAATGCTACAGCAGCCAACTTTGCTTGGCACGAATGTGGCTTTGTGTTACCCACAAGGTAAAGTCTCTGCCGAGGCAGGAAGAACTCTCCTTGGTCGGGATCCCGCGTGTCTCTGCAGCTCTCTCTTTTATTTCCATTTTCCTTCTTTGTGCCAGGTACCAAGTCAGGTGCTGGGGATACAGAGGTAAATGGAGCCAGCATCTTGGCCCCGTTGATCCAACTACACCAATGCACAGGCTGCTCCTGGCCTCGTGGCTGCTCCAGGCATTGGTGCCTTTGCTCTTACTCAGCCCTCTCTGTGAGTCCCTTAAGACTCTGGCCTTCCAAACATCTACTGGCAGATACTCAGGCATCTTTCCAGGCTTAGTTTGGGGTCCCTTCCTTTACAGAGCTGTTTATGTTTCCTTCCTTTGTGTCCCCTGTGCAACCCACACACAGGCCTTTATTCACATGCAAAGTATTTAAAGGTGGGCTCGGTGTCCTACCTCTATGATCTCAGGTAAGTTACTGCGTTGTGATGTCCTCATCTATGAAATGAGGATGCTGGCAACATCACCTTCATGATGTTGTTTTGAAATATAGTGCCTGGTCTCTTTTAAGCACCAAAAAATAAGAACTGCTGTAATCATGATAATGAAGATGGTGATAAGGAGGAGAAATCCATACAGCTGCTGTGAAAAATAGTTTGGCAGTTTCACAAAGTTAAACACAGAGTTGCCACTCAACCCAGCAACTCCACTCTGAGGTGCATGCCCAAGGGAAATGAAAACATACATCCGCACAGAAACCTGTGTAAAAATGTTTACAACAGTGTTATTTACAGCAGCTGAAAAGTGGAAACAATCCAAATATCCATCAATGGATGAAGGGATGGACACATGGAAGTATATCCATAGAAAGGAATATTATAATGAAATGCAGTCCTGATACATGGATGAATCTCAAAAACATGCTAAGCAAAATAAACCTGATGCACAAAAATCACTTGCATGTTCCTTTTATATGAAACATCCAGAATAAGCCAGGCCTGGTGGTGCAAGTCTATAATCCCAGTACTAGACCCTGTTTCAAAATAAAAAAAATAAAAAGGTCTGGGGGGAGTAGCTCAGTGGTAGATTTCCCCTGGGTTCAACTCCTAGTACCACAGGAAAAAAATAAATAAAAAAGAAGAAAATATCCAGAATAGGCAAATCCATAAAGACAGAAAGCAGGTTAGTGGTAACAGGGAATGGAAGGAAGAGGGACTGAGAAATAATGACTTAATGGGTAGGTGTATTTTTCTGGGGTAATGAAAAAGTTTTGAATCTGAAAGGGAAGTTGGTGGTCACACAACTAAATGCCACTTATTTGCTGGCTTTATAATAGTTAATTGCATGATATGGCAACTTTCACGGTATAGGCAGGAAGTGTTCATTCACTCTCCTCATTTGGTGAAATTGAACCTGATCTGACTTAGGGAAGAGGTCTACATCTCAGATATTCACAGAAAATGAAAATACCCTTCCAATGGATTGCTAGAAATGGTATGCCTCACTTGCCTAGTGGGGACAGGAAGTGGAACTAATATCCTTGCTTTAAAAAAGGCATGCTGATGTCACTAGGAGAGGTCAGAGGTCATCCCTTTTTTACCTTCGATAAATTGCTGAGGCTGGCTGCGAACCTGTGATCCTTCTGTCTCAGCTTCCCAAGTATTGGGATTGCTGGTATGCACCACCATGCCTGGCTGGTATTTTGGTATTTGGGTATGAGGTTTGGAAGATCTTTTCTTAGACAATGGGAATGTACAAGATGGAAGTGAAGGAGAGCTGATGTGTAGAGAAAAAAAGCCAAACAGACTGGAAGGAGCTCAGCTCTGCAGATTTTGCAGTGCAAACCAGCCAGGGCAAGTCCATTTGCAGCAGGGAGACTGTGAGCAAGGAGCTTTCACTTGGCTGGGTCTCTGCTGCTCCTGGGAGACCCCCAGGCCATGCACCTGTGTTTCAGAGAGCTGTGTTCAGTGGACTGGTCAAAATCGTTTTTAGATGCCTGACAGCTCCATTTCTGGATTCTCTGTTCCCAGAGGGCAGGCACCATCTTTTCTCCCAACTGGTTTGACCTGCCCAGTAGGGCTTCACAAGCCAAGTCTTCAGCCGCCAGTGTTGACTCTGTAGAGTGACTCATCCTTCCTCACCCTCAGGCCAGGAAGGTGTTCAGATCTAACATGGCCTGTTAAATATATTCTCGGGTGTGTACTCTTCAATTGTTTATATTGTGTCTTTCCCCTGCCTAAATCTCTCCATTGGTCTGCACCCTTTCTAAACAAAGCATGGTTTGAGGACCAGCAGCACTGACATCACCCAAGAGCTTGTTAGAAACCTAGACTCTCGGGCTCCATCTCAGACCTTCTCAATCAGAACCTGCATTTGAACAAGATTCTTGGGTGCCTCATATGCACATCGAGGTTGGGAGCAGTCTCGCTGACATTACCAACTGAAAAAAGCATAACTCCTTAGCCGACTCCTCATCACTCATTCTTCTCCAGAATACTCACTCCACAACATCCTGATAAAAGCCAGCTTGGTGCCCTTAAAAGCTCTCACCTAATGTGTACACTATGCCTTTTATGTTCAGGCTTCATTCTTATTTTCGTCTCTCTGAACACAGGAACTGGTCTAGGACTGCTATAGTTTGGGTCTGGAATGCCCCCCAAAAGCCTTGTCCTCAGGCTGTGGCACTGTAAGCAGGTGGTGGAACCTGTAAGAGATGAGGCCTAGTGGGAAGTCTCCAAGATGCTGCAGCAAGGTTTTCCATTAATTGAATCTTTGAATTCTCTTTATAATGGTTACAATAGGTTTTAAGTCTGATAAATGGCACAATCAAATGAATAAAACAGTTTTCTTCTGGGAATGGATCCACCATATAATCCAGCTATAACATTCCTGGGTATCTTTCCAAAGAGGTTGAAACCAGTCATATATGCATACCCATGTTCATAGTAGCACAATTCACAATAGCCAAACTATAGAACCAACTTATTTGTTCATCAACAGATGAATGGATTACACACAGTGATATTCTACTCAGCAATAAAGATTCAGAACAAAATTATGTCATTTACAAGACAATGGAAGGACCTGGAGAACATTATGTTAAGTGAGATTAGCCAGTCACAGAAAGTAAAGGGTCATATGTTTTCTCTAATATATGCAAGCTTAGGAGTAACTGGGATACAAGATGGAATCCAGGTAATGGAGGAGAAACCTCAGTGGAGCCAGGGAGGTCTAAGGGAAAGGGAGAAGAGAGACTGAGGTTCATTAATGGAAATACTACCATAGACTATGTGTATATATGTGAATATACCAACGTCAGTCTCAGTACTCTGTATTGGGAAGGGGGGAGATGGGGAGCTGGAAAGGGGGGGCAGTGCACAAGGTGCTATGTGCATGTGTGTCATTGTCAACATAATTTACATTATGATGTGAGACTATAATGCACCAATAAAAGCACATTAAAAAAACAGTTCTTTTCATCCATCCATCTATCCGTCCATGTGCTTTTTTAATTAAAATATTGGGGTTCAGGAATTCATACTTCCCTCAGTTATGCCATTACCAGGCTCCCTGCTCCCTGCTGCTCAGTTTGAGTTGTTATGTGAACTTGCCGTTATGGCCACACCTGTCATCCAAGATAAGAACACTAATTTCTTTGAGCAGAGAGTTGTCAAAATGGATACAGAGAGGCACCAATTTGTTCTTTTGGAATGTGCCATCACAAAAAAATGACTGTGTCATGGACCTCTGTTGTTCTTGCCTGCCTGACATCTCTTCTGTAGGTGATAACACCCACACTACTTTTGCAGACCCTCCCCTTCCATGTTCTTAGTCCACACAACTTAGATGGGGTTAGCCCACGTGTGTGCACCAGAGGTGGACACACACCCTAGACCATCCTCTACATCACAATGATCGGTCCATAAATTGGCATTTGGCTCTAGCTGACCAATCAGTATCTCCCCGAGATTCTTGCTGGGATTGTCAAATAAGAAACTTCACTCTTTCTATTGGGGTAGCTCAGATACTGGAATTTGAGCTCATAGCTTGCTCAAATGGGGGGAAAGATAATCTGGGAATGAAGTCAACACAGAGGAAGACAGTGAAATGGGAGAGAGGGAGGGTGTGTGTGTGTGTGTGTGTGTGTGTGTGTGTGTGTGTTCTTCCTGTTTCAGCCTCCCAAGTAGTGGGATAATAGGTGTGCACCAGCTATACCTAACTTCATGACATCAATTCAACATCTCTTTTTCTGACCCCAGAACCACCTCAAGGTACTTCAGTTGCATGAGCCAATCCATTCCCTTTCATTATTTAAGCATGTTGCATTGAGTTTCTGTTACCTGTAACTCACACTACTGTCAAATACAGATAATTTTTTGAGCCTTTTTAACATATGATGCATGTGCTCAGGACTCTTCTGGATTTAGATACAAGCCAGACATAGTCCCCACACTTAAGGAGCTCTTGAGTTAGCAGAAAACAAAAAAAAAAAATCAGTAGGTAGCTTATCTACATATCTGCAACAAATCTCTACAAAAAATGGTGTCCTCCCACAATGCACAGATTCTCCCAGTGGACTCCTGGCTGGTCTCCCTGCTTCTACTTTTACCTCTGTATAGTCTACCCTCACTAAACAAGCTAGAATAATCCTTAAAACACACCTAGATCCTGCCACCTCTTTTCTCAAAACCTTCAGATGGCCTCCCTTCTTATTCAGAATGGAATCCTGACCCACACATGAGGGTTGGCTATAGGATCACAGTGAACTGAGTGACAAATACCTTTGGAACACCAAAGATGTGAGAGACATCCTTCTTAGCAGAGGAAATGGCTTGAGCAAGGTACAGCAGTAAGAAAGTGTCAAAACCTCAACATGTTTTTGAGGTTCTGTAGGACATTCATAGTGATTGAGGATGGAGTTTATGTTAAAAGGGAAGATTTGCCAGGTGTGGTGGTGCACACCTGAAATCCCAACACTTAGGAGGCTGAAACAGGAGGATCGCAGGTTCATGACCAGCCTCAGCAACTTAGCGAGGTCCTCCGCAACTTAGTGAGGCCTTGTTTCTAAATAAAAAAATAAAACAGAACTGGGGATGTAGCTCAGAGGCAGAATTCCCCTGGTTTTAATTCCCAGTATCCCCTCTCCATACACACATGGGAAGATTTAAGGGACAAAACAACAACAAACTAACTAGAGAAAAGATCTGTTCCAAATAAATTGTGGGGACTTTTACCTGCAGCCTGGGTGATTTGATTGGTAACAGAATTAGGGAGCCCTGTTTGGAGGCCAATGAATTGTTGAGCTGAACCTTGGTGTGGGGCTGGAGAGGACCAGATAGAAAAAGGGAGCTGGAGGTAGTTGGAATCCCAGCCCCCTAGAACATTCTGCAGGAGTCTTTGGCCATATTTGCTCAAGAATCTTCCTAGTGATATAATTTGAAAGCCATACTTTTTATTTCATGCTAAACATTGTCAGAGGGAGCAGTGGCAGATTCATCCCAGAACACAAGCGAACTGCCTGGCATGTGCACTTTTAATGGCATTCCAGAGCCGCAGCCTGGCAGGCTCCCTCCCCTGCCTGGCTCCTGCCTTACCCGGAGTTAGGATGTCAGGAGGGAAACATCTATCTTCTTACCTTCCCAAGAGAAAAGGTTCTGGATGAGACTCCAGTCCTGGCGTGCATGAGGCAGGTGTCCCCTTGGCCTTGGGAGAGATATAGCTGCACTGGCTTCAGACTCCGGTTGTTCTGATCACGTGGTAGCTGTTCCCTCTCCTTCTCACATCCAGTCCTTGAGCAAGTCCTGAACACCACCCTGGTCCTAGTCACCCTCCCACAATGCACAGATTCTCTCAGTGGACTCCTGGCTGGTCTCCTGCTTCTACTTTTGCCCCATATAGTCTACCCTCACTAAACAAGCTAGACTAATCCTTAAGACACACCTAGATCCTGTCACCTCTTTTCTCAAAACCTTCAGATGGCCTCCTGTCTTATTCAGAATGGAATCCCAAACCCCTACTATGGCCTAGAAAGCACTGCATGGTTAGACCTTGGTTACTTTTTTACTTTGTTTCCTACTACTCCCCCCATCGCTCAGAGCCCTGTGCTTGCTATCCTTCCCACCTCTGCTGGACTGCTCTGCTAGTCTTTATGGCCCACAACATGCCTCAACATCATAAAAGTGTCTATCTGTCAGGATAGGCTAGGATATGCTGCAATAACAAAGAGCCTCAAAATCCCACTGGCTCAAAATAAAAGTTTATTTCTGATTCACCTCACCATGTCTCCTGTGGGTTGGCAGAGTGGTTTAGTTCATCGTAGTCACTTAAAGTTGGCAGAACAGCCACCATTTTGAATGTTGCTAGCCGCTATCTCAGAGAAAAATAAACTTGGAAAAGTCTAATAATGGCAATGAAATGCCTGGCTCAGAAGAGACACATGTCACTTCTGCTTGTGCTCTTTGGTCAGTCATTGGCATTGAAAACCACAGGGGAACCCCGAGGTGCAATGTCACCATGTGCCTGGAAGTGGGAGGGATCTACTTGGTGAACTGCTCTAATGATGGCCACAACTGTGAAGTGTAATAGGATCGGCCGGGTGGGGCCTGGGTGGAAGGTAGATAGACAGTGAGGCCAGGAGAGATGGACTGGTTACCTCGATTCAAACTCAGGGAGAAGAAGAATCTGTCCAAGTCTGGCTGCTCACTGGCCCAGTTCCAATGATGACAGCCACTTTTCAAGTCCTTCAGGCCCAGGGTCCCTTTACACAGCTGGTGAACTGGGATTAGAAACCCACCCAGAAATACTTACCTTCTGATGTGTGTAATTCTTCCACTAGATAGTCATTCCTTTGGTTCTAGAAGAGCATTTCCCATGTTGTGGCCAGCATGACACTTCTATGAGAAGCCAGCAGATGCTCCGTGTCAAGTAAGATGGTGAGATGCTGGGTGGAACAAGGTTAAACAGGGCATTTCCCTCCTCGGGCCTCCTCAGAGCCTATTTAATGTGCTACTGTGTGTTGTCATGCCCTGAGAGGGGACCCAAGTGTGTAGCACTTGCCCAATTTTTAGAATCAAGGAAGCCCTGCCTTGTGGATGCTTCCTAGGTCCAACTGGGCAGTTTGAGCAGTACTGTTGAGTGCCCTGCAGAAAGAACACGTCCCCAGTAGGATAGGAGGACACCAGTCAAATGAAAGCAGGTCAGGCAAGGTCCAGAAAGGGACTGAGGAGGGGAAGGCCGGAGAAGGAGGGGCAGGCGAGAAGATCAAAAGGGGCCGCTTTTGTCCCCAGGAGACAAGAGGTACCCCTGCTCTCTCTTGCCTGCCTGGGTAAGAGTTAGGGCATTCCATGCTCCGTGTTTTCTTTTTTCCAAGCCCACAGCACCCCAGGGTGTTGCTAGTCTTCCAGCTGAGCCCCAGGTCCTTCTACCTGGAGTGACCTCTCCTCCCTCCTGGGCAGTTTCTACGTCTCCTTTCATAGTGAGCTGTTGAGGCAGCAGGGGCTGGATAAGTTGCTGAGGCTGGTCTCTAACCTGCAATCCTCTGGTTTCATCCTCCCAAGTATTGGGATTACAAACATGCATCATCATGACCAGCTAAAACAAATATTTGCAAGAAAACATTTTATGGGCCCTTTAGATGTTTGCAGTCCCTGGGCACCTCCCTGAGCACACCTTTCTTCCCTCTGTTCCCTGAAGGTACAGTGCCCTTCTGTCATTTTGGGCCACACTGTCACTCTGCTTAGAAGGTCTGTCCCCAGGTCAGCCTTCCCCCTGTTCCACTCTTTGTCCCATCCACCTGCGATTCTTACCCATATTAAAGTCACTTTCTCTTGCCAGAATCTGCAAATTAAGCTACAGGATGCCCAATTAAATTTGAATTTCAGATAAATAACAGATACTTTAGTAGAAGATGTGTCACATGTCACATGTCCCAAATATCGTAGGAGACACGCTTGTACTAAGAAATGATGCATGTTTATCTGAACTTCAGATTTAACTGGACATCCTGTATTTCATCTGGCAACATTGCTCTGTGCTGTTTCTGACTCATTTTCGTTTCTCTTCTCCCCACCTATTGGCCCTGCCAAGACTTTCTAGCATTCTCTACACATCCGTCACCACACACCTCCCCACCCCCAGGCCACATTCATTCCCACGATGACACAAACCTGCCTCGGCGTGGGAGGGTGGCAGCGTGGCAGCGTATGAGTTGTCATATGTGAGTAAATGTGTGCTTTGCCTTACTCCCCAGCCGTCTACTGACTGTCACGGATGACTTGGCAGCATTTTGTTTTAGTTATTCAGGATGTTGAGTGGCCGAGATTGAAGGCGAGTTAACTATTGAATGGCACTACAGCTTCTGTTAACAAAGACGCACCCCAACAAGTCACTTTGGACTCCACATTGCATTACCTGATGGAAAAAAACCCCAGAGGCCTTTAGCTGAGACCTGGGTCCTTCCTGCCACTGTGTGACGATGGACAGTAGGAGTGGGGTGGTCTCAGGTTCCTTCTTCATGATGCTGTGTCAGATAGTCTACGGCTGTAGCTCTAGCCGGACCCCGTGTATGAGAGTCTTTTTGTTTTTGTGACAGTTTCAGGACATTCTGATTTTCCATCTCTGGGTGGGAAGTGGATTGATACTTTTGAAAGTTCTTTTAAACCTAGGTCACTCAGATGGAGTTAAGGAGGACTCCAGCCTGAGATGATGTCATGGGCGCAAGCCATGGCAGACCTTGGGAGCCGGGCAGCCAGGCTCCCTATCCTGTGCTCTCGCAGCGAGCAAGGTGGAGCTGGATGCTGAGGGAGAGGCGCCTTCACTGTGGGAAGCCGGGAGAGCGAGCAGCCTCAGGACCAAGGCCAGGCAGAGCACTAGCGGTTTGAAACAGCTTGAGTCTGGGAGGAGTCTTGCGAAACCCGGTGAAAGTTCCCTTTTTTATTGCTGAGGATTTCCCAGCTTTCAACACATTCTTCTCCCTTTCTTGGATGAGTGAAATTTCCAAAGTTGGCCACTGATTTTGTTATTCATGCTGAGCAAGAAACCACAGTGTGTGTGTGTGTGTGTGTGTGTGTGTGTGTGTGTGTGTGTGTGTGTTTGGGTAGAGGTGTGTCTGGTGGGGAGCTGCCCAGTAGTTCTTGCCCCTTTATTGCTATAGTCCAGCTTTTAGCTCACCCTGAAGCTCACAAGAGCAGGGGACAGGGCCCAGTGCAGTTTCCAGGGCAGTCAGCAGGTGCAAGGAGAAAGGAAAGCAAAGAAGCAATAGTGTCAAGGACAAATATCTCTGGGGAATTCTGCCTATTACACTCCTTCTGGATTGTTAAAACTGTCTATTAGTCTAATAAGGCTCATATAAGTCCCACAGAACAGCAATCTTTTTTAACCTAAAAGTATGGGATCATATTATTTAACTGGATATTTCTCAAAGTTATTTGACGAGAGAACTCTCTCTCTCTCTCTCTCTCTCTCTCTCTCTCTCTCTCTCTCTCTCTCTGGTACTGGGAATTGAACTCAGGGACATTCTACCTTTGAGCTATACCCCTAGCCGTATTTTGAAGGGTCTCAGTAACTTGCAGAGGGTCTCAGTAAGTTGAAAAGGCTGGCTGTTAACCTGCCATCCTCCTGTCTCAGCCTCCCAAGTAATGGGATTACAAGTGTGTGCCACCATGCCTGGCTCTCTTTTGTTTTTGAGGAGCATCTTGCCTGGTTAGGGATTCTGGGAACGCACTCTGGGAGGGTGGCTTCGACAAGGGGGTGAGGGTGAGTGAGGGTCTGACCATCTTCCTGTTCCTTTTCCAAGTCTCCGATGCCACACAAGGAGGTTGGCTTAGAGAAAAGGCTGCCCGCCTCAGCACTGACCTGGAGCCCTGTCCACCCTGGCAGGACACGAATGCCAGAGCCAGCAGGTCAGTACCAGTGGTTCCATCGAGTCTCCAGGGGTGGAAGGTGCAAGTGGAAGGGGGAGGCATTTCAGGCGAGGTGAGCCCTGCGCTCTGTGCAGTGCATTGGGCAGCCTCAGCTGGTGGCCATGCAGAAGAGCCATAGCGTGCCACCCACGGCCACCTTTTCACCATTACCAGGTGTTCTGTGCATAATGTGGAGTGTGTGTGAATGTGAGGGAGACATTTGCCCCTCCTTCCATCCAGGGCAGCCCCATCTCCTCTCCTCATGCTGTCCACATGCACTAAGTCACAGCCACCATGTGCAGTTCCAGGGACTCAGGCACACTGACATGGCCTTGTGACAGCAAAGTGAATGCTGTCACTGGGATTCGTATCACATGGTGGTGCTGCCTAAGCTCTCACCTCCTCAGCATTTTGCACAAGCTGCTTCCTCTGCCTGGGATGCTTCTAATTTGTTGACATTGTTTCCTAAGTTCAGCCTCAATGTCACCTCTAAATAAAAAAGCACCCCCCCCCATTATTTTCTATCATAGTATCCTATTGGCAATTTTTTTTTTGAACTAGGGTTGAACCTAGGGGCATTCTACCTCTGAATCACACCCCCACTCCTATTTAATAATTTTTGAAACAGGGTCTTGCTAAGTTGCTGAGGCCGGCCTCAAACAAACCTGCCATCTTTCTGTCTCTGCTCCCAAGTATTGGGATTACAGGTGTGTGCTACCACGCCCGGCCTGATTGTATTCTTTATAGCACTGATTATCATCTGGATCACTATATGCTTACTTTAAAAAATATTATGTCTCCTCCTCACCCCCAAACAATATCAACTCCACAAGAGCAGAGATTTATTGTTTTGGCCACTGTTGGATCCCCAGTGCCTCAAATAGTACCTGGCACAATGTAGGCACACCGTGTGTGTTTGTTGGATGAATAGGTGAAGAATTTTGCAAGTTTTTCCCCAACTGGATGGTAATTGGTTGCTGGGAACTGATGGGCATGACCATTGACCAACCAGTGGGCTGTGTGGTGGTGAAGGGGTGGTTCATAATAAAGGCTTGTGGATGGCTGCCTGACCTAGGAAGTAGAGAAATACAGGGAGCACAAGGGAGCAATAGAAATGAGTTTTTATTTGTAAAAAGTTACAAAATGATATTGTACAAAAATAAAGTCTGTAGAGAACTTTGGTTGTATAACACAAATGACTGAGACAGATCAGAGAAGTCAGAACTTCCAAAGAAGTGCACTCCTTACTGTATCAGATGGTAATCACAATGAGAAAGAAAAATCACAAACTTTACCCTTTCATGGTGGAGCAATTTGCTTCCATTAGAACCTGCTTACGGTGTGTAGTGATGCTGGGAACACGTTGTCAACACCCCTGGAGCCCTGAGTCCCTTGGACACAGATGCTCCGCGGGGACCTGGGGACTGAGGTTGGAACCTGGGAACATGAGCCATCACATCTGCCAGGATCCTCCCCGTTGGAGAGATGGTCCTGGGGCTACAACCCACATGGCGGGGTTGTCACTGTTTTGAGCAGGAGAGGGTGAGAGAGAAGCCCTTGTCCTCTCTTTCCCAGTCGTGCAGGCGAGCAGAAAGGACAGAGAGGGACAGAACGATGGAGAACTAGGGTCTTTGGGGCCAGGGGAGGGGATGTCTAGTAACTGCCACTTTTTGGATACTTTGTAAAATTAACATGATTACTTGAGAGAGGCCAGTAGGTCACTTAGTTGCTAAATCTATCCTACTTTTGTGACTAACAGCCACTAAGGTAGTGATAGCTGACCTGGATGAAAACCTCCTACATCGCCCGTTGGCTGCCACACAAATCCACACCTGGGGACACACAGGAGTTGATGGTGCCCGCCTCAGCTTCCTCCCCTCCAACGCTTTCATGGTAAAGGCAGCACACGCGGTGAGTGTGAGCTCTGCGTGTACACCGCGGCTGGGCCAGGCGCCAGGGGTCAGGGCGAAACCTCGGCTACCTGACAGAGTCCTTTACTTCACTGTTAGGTCAGCATTAAGTCCAGGACTACCCACTAAAAGGAATTTAACCTTTTATGTATATATATATGGTTATGCGTAGTACAGACAGGTATTATACGTGGAGGGGGAGAAGAGCTTAAATACAACAGAAAGGAGAGCGTATGGCGTTCCTGTTCGGTGGCAGAGTGAGGACCAGAGAAGCCAAGTGCCAATGGCCTCTGCACGCGGCACCCAGGAAGGGGCCAGCCCAAGACGCTCCTTCTGACATATTTAAAACAATAAACAAATAAAAACAGGGGGAAATGCTGATATCTGGGGAAATCAAGGAGGGGTTTTCTTAAAAAGGTAAAGTAAGTGATTTTTGCCTAGTGAAAAAGAATTTTTTTTAATACTTTGAAAAGCATGGACCCTTGTTCCCAATTAAAATTCCCTTTTGTCACCTTTCTTTGCATTGTGCGAGCACATATACTTTGGCACCTTTGAAAAGAAACTTCAATAAATAAGGGGAAAAAAAAGAAAAGAGAAATTCATTAGTGAACGGTAATAAATAACAATAACTTAAATCTCAATAAATATCTTCTCTATATTTCTGTATCTGAAACAGATGCATTGCATCGAGTAGCTTCTCTGGTCACTGGTGACCACGCATAAACGGAGCTGGGTGTGTAACAGTCGTCTCTCTGTAAACCAACAGGCCCCAGGCGGCGGCCCTGCCTCGGCAGCTCTCCTACAGAAGGCTGCCAGAAACCACAACTCACTTCCTGTTTCCGAGGACATAAAGGAAATACCTTTGGGTTTGTTTTTAATCATGAGGACAGCCTTTTTGGTTCCTAGCCAACTTCTTCCCACCCCACACACCATGTTCAAAATCAATCACCCACTGCTGGTTGTAGTAAACCTCAGGCCTCAGCTTTCAAATGTGAAGGTTATTATCTTTTGTGTCTCTGCTTTTTTTTTTTTTTTTTTTTTCCCACTCTCCTTTCCAGGGTATGAATCCATTGAGTGACAGAAAAATAAACCTTTCTTATTTTCAGCAGTAAAATGTAATGACAAGGAGTGACGCCAGGATTTTCATTTCCCTGGCGTCTTCAGACGTGTGAAAACAAACCACAGGAGATACACTGGTTTGGTTCTTCGAGTACATCCGCAATGGCCACCGGGATCAGTGATGGTGGACTGTATCCGATGACACCATGGCAACAGCAAACCAGAGACACCAGCCCTGAGCATCTGGTGACATCGGCTGCCGTCCTGGAGCAACCGGGCGGCTGTTTTCTCTCTCCTATCCAGTTTTCTGTAGCTGGACCTCTTCCTACCAGGCTCCCACGATGGCTGCCTTCCTCTCCCTCCTCCTCTTGCTCTTCCTCCACCTCTGCCTCCTTGGTCCTCATCTTCCATTCTGGGCAAACATTTCCTGGGAACCTTGGTCCCTTTCTTTGCACTGTAGCAGGAATGCAATACACAGCAGTCTCTGGAGCCGGAGTCAGATACATCCACACCTTTTAGCGGAATGCTTCCTTAGAATATGGTAAACCAGGTTATCATCTAGAAACGACAGGTCGTCGTCAAAGGCGATGGGTCTGCAACACGCCTGCCCTACTTTGTCACTCACTAGCCTTCTATTTCTGGATAAGTTTTTGAGTATTTTGTCGTACATTGTCTCAGCTGCTTCACAAGAACCGCTGCAGTACCGAAAAATCAGTTCCTCCTTGGTTTCGTAGCCCAAACCCAAGTCAGTGACATTTAAATGTATTGCGGTTAAGACACAACCCCGATTTTTGCCTCTCTGGCCTCTCCGACCTTTGCCTCTGGAATTCTCCGGGGTAGCAGCTGCGGCCTGCCGATTCCGCTCTCTTCTAGGAAGCACGGCCATTTGTTTATCTGGTGACCTTTTCAGTCTTTTAATGGTGGCTTGAATAAAATCCATGACATCATCAAACTGGTCGGGATAGTCCTCCGGCATAGTTGCTGTTCAACAAGAAAAGAGAGAATGTCACACGAGACAGCAATGATCATTTCAGGCCATCTTCTAGATCCAAGGGCCCCTGAAGTCAGCCCAGATTGGATATAGAGCAGAAGGTGCAGCCAGTTAAGCTAAACGCGCCTCCTCCTAGCTCCCCAAGATCGGAGGCTAAAATGCTCCCTCCAGCACTTTGCAGAAGAAAGACCAGCTAAAAGAGGGGACTGATGTGGTGGGGTGATGTTTATTTTTCATTTGAATGATATTTGTCAGTTTTAGCAAGTCGACAGAGAGGAGGCTGGGAGGCATTGACCATCTAAGGCTGTTTCTCCTGCATAGTCATAACTAAGAAAGTGGCTCTCCAACGCGAGTATGGGCAAAGTGCCCTGGTTGCTCACTGAAATGCAGATTCTTGCCCTACCCTCAGGGTCCTGGGGTTTCCTGGTTTGGGAAGGAACCTGCATTTTTAACAAGCCCCAGAGAAATTCTGATGTTCATGATCCATAGACCAAACACAGCCCTAGGGGGGAAAAAAAAGGGCAATTTCTTCCAACTCTACTTCTTTTACCTGTTCCAGGGTGTGTTTGTCTCTGAAATTTACCCTGACTGAGTGGCCGAGGGGGACAAGGGCCCTTCTGACAGAATCCAGGAGGGGCTCTACAAATCAACTCTCTTTTAAAATTTCCTTGAAAACATTAAGAGCTAGGCAATGTGGCACATGCCTGTATTCCTAGTTCTTGGGAGGCTGAGACAGCAGGATTGCAGATTTGAGGACAGACTCAGCAAGTAGTGAGACTCTCATCAAGCTAGCAAGACCCTGTTTGAAAATAAAAATAAAACAGGGCTGGAGGTGTGGCTCAGAGGTAGAATAACCCTGGATTCAATCCCCAGCACAACAAAACAAAACAAAACAAATGTATATTTTTAATTATAAAAGCAAATTCCGAGCCAGGTGTGGTGGTTCGAGCTTGTAATCCCAACATTGGGGAGGCTGAGACAGGAGGATCCGGGTTTGCAGCCAGCCTCAGCTACCTAGTGAGGTACTCCGCAACTTAGTGCGACCCTGTTTCAAAATACAGAATAAAAAATAGGGCTGGGGGTGTAGCTTGGAGGTAGAATGCCCCTGGGTTCAATCCCCAGTACCGCAAAAAAAAAAAAAAAAAAAAAATAAAAAAAAAAAAAAAAAAAATATATATATATATATATATATATATATGGTGATTTGAATATATTGCAGCAATAAATGAAATGAGAGGCTGTTTGTGGATGGACAGAGCCCTGACCCCAGGGTGAGGCCTAGTCTCTGCTCAGGCTGTCACATGGCTTTCCCTGTCTGACTGCAAACAGGACAGGAGATATGCGCTTCCAGAAGACCCCATGAAGGAAAGACAAGAGGATGCTTAGATGTCTGCGACTTCTGGTCAAAGTATGGCTTTGAAATCTTTTGATGTTTTCTGAGTATTTCAGCATTTGCTTTAGCACAATGAGTAAGAGAAAAGTAACTATGGGGATAATTTAATATGTCTCTAAAAGGAAAGCAAATCAAACATTTATTAGGTACGAGGTCTTTTATGTTCCCCTCATCCCAATTCTAGGCAATTTAGTATGTTGAAGGTTTTGCATGGCTTAGAAAAATATACCTCAAAAGAACTGTTAGCAAGAGGAAATGCTTTTTACCAAGACAGTGTTACAGCGTAGAAAGATTATATCGTGTCTGTGGTACTTCAAATTATTCTATTGTAAGCCTAACCCATATAATTGTTAAAAGATAACAGGTATCCTGCTGTGTAGAATGAAATACAGTGGACTTAACTCTGTGTGTGTGTGTGTGTGTGTGTGTGTGTGTGTTGGGGGGGTTAAGGCACCTTAGATTTCATATGCATGCACACACATATACACACACATTTATACACACATAGATATCATATATTATAAATGTAGAATGAAAAATTGGGGATTGAGATCCAAGAGCATGTTATTGCTTGATATCTGAAATTTTGTGCTCCATGGTTCAGCTGAATAGACATTACATAGAAGCACCATTGTCTCTTGCCTGGAAAAACCATTTAACAGTCTCTGAACTGGTCTCCCTCATCCTCCTTTTCCCCCTTTAATCTATTTTCCACCTCATGGGGTACTCTTAAAACATTAACTCAGATCATATCTTTCCTCTGCTCAGAACCCTCCAGCGTTCCCCATTTCTCCTGGAGTAAAAGCCAAAGTCCTTACTGGCTTAAGGACCCTTCCTCCCCACCTCCACTCCCACCCCAGCCTCTGTTATCTTCTTCCCTCCAGCTTCCCTGGCTTCTCAACCTCAGCTCCACTGACATTTTGGGCTGGGTCATTCTTTGTTGCAGGAGGCTGCCTTGTGCACTGGAGGATGTCATGCTGCATCTCCCATCCTAGTCAGGAGAAACTCAAATGTTTCTAAATATCACCAAACGTCCCCCGAGGGCTAAGTCATCTGGATTGAGAACCACAGATCAAACACAACTCTCTCTGCCTGGGCCACTGTCCCTCAAGAGAGGGCTGCACCTCTCCTATGTCTCCTTCAAGTCTTTGCTCAAATGTCAAGGTCAACAAGTCCCATCCTGATCTCCTTTTTAAGATATAGTCCCTCCTGACCCCTAATCCCCGGGCCCTGCTCCCCGCCCCCACCATAGTTCTCCTCCCACTGTAACACACTAGCTAACGGGGTCTTAGGTATTAGTCCTTGTCTCTTCTTGTCACAGATGGCCAACTCCAAGGGGCAGGAAGTGTGACTGGCTTGTTCACTGGTGGGTCACAATCAAATTCCCAGAGGCCCTGAAAGCTGTTTGTTGAATGAATTAGTCACTTTCATTATGGGGAAAGAGAGAGTTCTTCATTTTTTCAGAGGACACCAGGACTTCCTCTGAGAACTGCATCTTTATGAAATGAAAAGCTCCAAAATTAACCATACATATCACCTGGGTGCATTTCCCACATGAGAGTGAGGAACCATCTCCAAATTCACCTTCCTCACCAGATTCCTGCAGCCTTAAAGCCCAGCTCTCCATACCCAATGTGCTGGCTCCTGGGAGTAAGGCCTGAGGGGTCTGGGAGACTGAGAGAGCAGTCCAAATTCCTCATTTCCTTTGAACTACTTTCTAACTGGACTTTGTTCAGAGAGTTTTCTTAAAAATAGCAACAACAACAATGACGACAAAAAATCTTTCAATCATACTGATTTAGAGAAACAAATTACTTATTTTTAAAAATGAGCTGCTTACACTATTTGTGATTTCTTTCGATAATAAGCTATCAAAGAGGAAATAAATGCAAGTATGCCTGTCTTTATTAGTAAAACTAAATATTTGTTTGTAGTTGTATAAAACTGTGCTTTTATAGGAATCATAACTTCTTAAATGGATATATTTGAGGTGATTAATCAAAATACAAAGGAGTGTTTAAATAGGAAAAAACATGACTCATTGTTTTACAAAAGAACTCATACCATGGGGCTGGGGACTCTATTTAACAATTCCTGAATAGATCATTAACTTAGGAACCTAGGAACATCAAAAGTTATGATCGATTAACAATCAACTGAAGATTAATCAGAAATAAGAATAAGACATTACTGAAATTTTAACCTTAGCTAATGGCAAAACATTCAAGTTTAAAAAGTTCAAGTTACACTGGTTTTGAGACTTACAAGTTTATGTAAGTTACATAATTTCATCTTACTAGAGTTATAACTTTTTGAATCAGCACTTGATAGTGTTCTTATTTTAGCCCCTGATACTTTCAAAGTTACTGAAAAACATTTTCCCCTCTTTATAAGAATTTGTCACAGGCTTTGTTTTCTGTATAAAATATAAAATGCCTAGTTAAGTTTGAATTTCAGATAAACAGTGGACAAAACTTTAAGTAGTCCCGAGTATCTTGAGGGACAAATGTTGCAATATTTGGGGTCATACTTATACTGCATTATGGGAAGGTTCAGTGTCTTCTTATTTTAAATTCCACATGGCCTTTCTGTGATGGCCTATGTAGAATGTGAAATGTACAAACTACTTATGATTTTAGATGATGTTGCTACAGATTACTATGCCTGAGTTAAAAGGCTTCCTGGTAATGGTCAATATATACCAAAATAAGTTTTGTCCAAACCCATACCATGTACAACACCAAGAGTGAACCCTAATGTAAACTATGGACTTTTAGTGATTAGGTTATGTCAAAATAGGTTCATTGATTATAGTAAATGTACCGCTCAGATGGGGGTTGCTGAGAGGAGGCCGTGCATGTGTGAGGCTGAAGGTGTAAAGGAAATCTCTGTACTTTCCTCTCAGTTTTGTTCTATACTTTCCTCTCAATTTTGTAATAAACCTAAAACTGTTCTTAAAAAGGGGGGGGGCTTTCTGGCACCTGGAAAGCACTGGACAAATGTCCAATGTGTTAAACTGAAGGATGTAGCTACTGAGAACTGCTCCCTTTGATGGGAAATCTGTCTCCTGCACCGTCACTAATGCAGAAATATTACTTAAGCCCCAAGTGCAGGCTATAGGTGTCTCTCACTGAGCTGAAGGCTTTTTCCCCCTTCATATTCTTGAAAAATAGAACAAACAATATTTATATGGAAAATTTCACAGAGATAAATTCTGGAAACCAGGAATGGGCAACATTGTATTTTTTCACACCACCAAGCAAATAGGCCTGTCTCTTCCAACTAAATCCCTAACTCCAGGTCTTTTGATGCCATAGATAGAGCCTCTGGTTATCAATGTTAGGCATTTGAGAGACAACAGGAGCCATATACTTCTACAGAGGGGTGCTGGGCAAACTCCCTGAACCTGTCCTTAAAGAGTTGCAGAAGTTTTAGCTCAGCACAAGCAAGTTACTCCCCATGACGAGCTGAGAAGCCCAGAGTTGCTTCAATCTTCCAGGAATTCACAGAAAAGGGTTTGGGGTTTGGATTTGTTTCCTAAATTAAGACTCAATGGCACATCACTTTCTTCTTCATCCAACAAAGGGCTTGACAGAGTGTCAGATAGGAAAATAGTGCTCACTAAAACTAACTTTGTTAGTAAAATACTTGCAAACCACAAGAGAAGAGTATCATTAAAACAAACAAACAACAAACATTTGCTCATTTCCCAGACACACCTAGAGGATATATCTTAGAAAACATGTCATCTCAAAGCTAAAGTTTTTGAAAGATAAAAATGCATAAATGCACTTAAGTCATCCTTCATAGTGCAACCAAATATTTTGGCATTATTCTATTTGATGTATTTTAACTTTGATGTGTCCTTTGTATAAACAGTGTTATTTAAACAGACTAAACCATGTCCTGGGACACAACTCTGGGAACAAACCGTTCACTACAAACTGCATCTTTCCATTATGTGGGGAAAATAGTAATGTCACCTTAGGAACAAAGGACTGAGATAGTGAGTATTTTGTAAAGTTAATTGAATTTTTATAGGAACAGTGGTGAGGGCTCCGAGTACTCCCTGTAAGAGCTGAAGTAAAAATTACATAATTCAAAACATTATCTTGGCTAAGCTGGCATCAGTGGACAAGTATTCTCCTAAAATGCCAAATTTCTCTTTACAACATACAGGTTAACTAGATTTTAATCAAAAAGTTATTTTTATACTTATAGCTGGACAGTACTCCTTCTCCTGGCTGGGCTGTCTTCAACCTGTGGGCCCAAGGGGGAGGCTACACAGGGTCTTCAACAGAGTGGTGAGAACCAGACTCCTTACCCAGAGAGAAAGGAGGGGCAGACCCTGATACCCGTGGTACCCTTTCCTGGGAGGGGAGGTCTCCCAGGCTGGGCTGGAGATTTGCTGAGTCAGCTCTGGCCCAAGCAGAAGCCCCAGGTATCTCTTCCTCTGGGCAGGACCTGCCCCTCTACTGCACTGCAGAGCATCCGCCTTCTGCATCCCAGAAGGGTGAGGGTGGATATGCAGAGGTTCACAGGGCTGCGCTCTTCTAGCCCAGGCCACAGAGGTGAGAGGTGTGTCCGGAATCAGCACCCGGATGCCTTCGCTTGGGGCATCAGTGCCCAGTTCTGGGATGGGGCTGCCAAAGTGCTGGACAGTCTGTTCTGACAGGCAGAGTCTCCCATGACAGGCATCCACACACAAGAGGAAAACGGAGCTTCCTAGGGGTGGGAGATATCCAATCTAGTATTCTTTTTTTTTTTTTGCGGTACTGAGGATTGAACTCAGGGGCATTCTACCTCCGAGCTACACCCCCAGCCCTATTTTTTATTCTTTATTTTGAAACAGGGTCTCACTAAGTTGCGGAGTGCCTCACTAGGTAGCTGAGGCTGGCCACGAACCCGGATCCTCCAGTTTCAGCCCCCCGCAATCTGGTATTCTTTGCCTACTTATATTGCAGGTAAGGTACCAATTGCTATATAGGCCAAGAACCTGAAAAGAAAGGATCTCTTTTTCTCTATATACATGCATACTTTATGAGAAGGCAAGATTAGCCTAGGATTGATATTAAGTATCCTAGGATGAAGTCATTCTCAAGAATGATTAGTTTATTTTGGGTAATAAGTAACTTTTACCTTTCAATAAAACATAAGGATGATTTTTTCTTTCACTAATATTCAAATATCATTATAAGAACTACATGCTAAGTATTATCTTTAAAATTCCTCACATCACAAAATTTCACCAGGCTATAATCTTAAATAATAGCACCTATGAAACACTTAAAAATATTATCAGCATAAGCTGGGCGTGGTGGTACACACTTGTAATCTCAGTACTTTGGAGGCTGAGAGAGAAGGAAGACAGATTTGAGGTCAGCCTCAGCAACTGAGTGAGGGCCTCAGCAACTTAGGGAGACCCTGTTTCAAAATAAAAAAGTAAAATAGGGCTGGGGGTGTAGCTCAGAGGTAGAATGCCTCTGGGTTCAACATATATGTGTGTGTGTGTGTGTGTGTGTGTGTGTGCGCACGTGTGTGTGTATGTACATATATATTCAATATAAAGGTTAAATAGAGGCTTACTTTCATACCGCATGAAGTTTAAGCCTGCGAATATCCCTGCAAGGATTGAACATTGGGAAGCTGAGGCTCAGAGAAGACAAATATTTGCTCAAGGCCAAGTGGCTGGTAAACTTGGATTCAGCTGGTTAGGTTTCAAAGCTCAGGCTCGTTCTAGTGTTCCATGCTACCTGTTCTGTTTTCAAGGAAAAATTCTACTGCCGTGCCGCTTTTGAAGCCTTGCAGCAAAGGGTAATTTACTCTGAAACAAGCCCAAGATAGGCTAGTTTTAACTCACCCATTTGCCAAACTCAGATCAGGAAGCGAGAAGCATATTTTCTGTTGATAAATTCAGTATGAACTTAAGTATGCTCCTCAGGTCCCAAAGTTAGTGGCCATGGGCCTGTAGTCTCCAAAAAGAGAAAAGCCGTGTGGTTCAGGGGCACCTCGCCCACATCCTGGTTCTTGCATATCACTCTAAGCAGATCTGGCAATTGCCCAGTCAGAACCGGAACACCGGCAGCCAGGAGCAGGCGATTCAGACAGACAGGCTGTCTCCGGAAGCTCCTCCTGCTCAGCCTGGCACCAAATGCTGAGGTTCTCACTGCAGGGCTGGAGAGGACAGAGCCCAGGATTCCAGGCCTGGGTCAGTATCTGACCAGCCGTGTGACCTTGGACTAGTCACGTAACCCTTCTGAGGTCTCAATGGCCCCGGAGGCCTTTCCTAGCTCTAAAGCCCTACGATGGGGACAGTTCAAGCTTTGGCCACAACATGCTGCCAGATGTGGGTTTTCAGCCACCTCTGGTAAGGCAGCAGCATTCAGTTTGGCCACCGCCCATCAAAGCCCCATAGGAAGTTATGTTAGCATCTAGCAGTACAGTCTCTTTAGCTGACCTCTTGTGACACTCAACACGCCTGCTACATTTGGAATAATCAACACAAATCTCTCAAAGCATCAAGTCACTCCCCATGCCTTATTGAATGTTAATTTGTGCTCCAGATTCCCATCAGAAAACACCCAGATACCAATGTGAGGCATTCTCCCCCTCCCCACCCCAGTACTGGGAATTGAATCCAGAGACATTCTACCTCTGAGCTATAATCCCCCGCCACCAGGCCCCCTTTTTAAATTTTAAAACAAGTCTCACTAAGTTGCTGACGATCTTGCTAAATTGTTGAGGCTGGCCTCCAACCTGCAATTCTCAGCCTCTCGAGTACTAGGATTAACGGTGGGCACCACCACACCTGGCTAGTGTAAGGCATTCTCAAATCTAGGTTTCCATCTGCAAAGGTAGAACTAGATCCAATGACCTCTGAGAGGACATACTATACCACCTTCAGTCTCCATCCTCCGGAAGTCAAATACATAACTTGCCCATCTTCTTTTCTTTCCTTCCTTCCATCCTTCCTTCTTTCCCCTCCTCCTCCTCCTCCTTCTTTCTTTTCCTTCCTTTCTTTCGATTGAAACCAGAGGCATTCTACCTTCGAGCTACATCCCCAGTCCAATTTTAATTCTTTTTTGGAAATAGGGTCTCACTAGGTTGATGAGTTTCACTACTTGCTGAGGCTGTCCTTAAACCTGTGAACCTCTTGTCTCAGCCTCCCAAGTACTGGGATTACAAGCATGTGCCACCATGCCCGGCTTGCCCATTTTTTAAAACTTGGATTTTATTCATTTTTGCTTTTGCTGCCTCAAGTATGTTTGGGTTGTTCCCAGATCATGACTCCAAGTCTAGAATCTCCCACTGCAACAAAGTGCATGGATTGTCCTACCGAGGAGGCCACTGATGGCTGTCAGCTCCTGCTCTTAATTGTCCTTCGGGGACCTCTGAAATGTGCATTGTGAGTACCTGAGAATGTTCCAGTTCTCTGGAAAATTCTGTACAGTTTTGTCGTCTGCTACTATTTAAGAGTGATTTTTATCACTTCTTTGAACTAATTAAACAAACAAAAACCCCCACAGTACACTAAGCACTGAATGCAGAGGAAGCTTACATTATATAATGGCTGCTGTAGAGTGCCTATTTTGGACACAGAATTTGTCTAGTGTGAGGTAGACCATCATGGCCATAGGCGACTCTTGGGTTAATTCCTGGAGGGGTCGGCAGCATCTATTTTCCTAGAACAATCAGCAGTTGAGGCGATTTTCAGTCACTGTGACCCTTTCCAGAGCCACCAGTGCGTTTTCTCCCTGACCAGTGGTTTGTTGACAGTAAGACATGACATCAGTTTATTTGAAAAGTATTTGCGTTGTAAAAACGCCAGTGTTTTGTTGTTTTAAAAAGGCATTTCTGGATTCTCTCAAGGCAGAAGAAAAAGACCAACCAGAATGCAAACCACTTTAGAATACAGAAAAAAAAAAGAGCCCAGGATACACTTATATACCCACCAAATTGCCATTTTATTTACCATCTCCACCCACTTTGACCAACATAAGTTATATTTCAACTGTTAGTCTACAACCCAACTAAGGAAACTTCAATGTACTGGAAATTACTTCATGAATACAAATGGCCAACAACAACAACAAAAAATCCCACTTAGGAAACAGTATATTAATTTCATTATTCATATTTTGATTGCTCTGATTTCTAAGTGTGCTGTCCACACTTTTATTATAGTTATGCTAATGACTTTATAGTAATACAGTGTGGCCCCCAGGGGGCAAAATGCCCATTTTTCTGCTTTTAAGTCAGGAAAACACCCAACAGGGTGTCCATTTGTAAGCTAATCCTTGAACACCCAGTGTGAGCTAAAAGCCCCAGAACCAGCAGTAAACACCCCATGCTAACAAGTCACATCAGGAGGCTGCTACTGCCCTTGTAAAAAACTTAACAAGGAAGAGCGAGGAATTACCTAGTGAAGTTAAGTGCATAAAAAGCCACTAGGCAAAAGAACCCTTGTGGGTGTTATGGGAGGTGGGTCAGGGTGGGGAAGACTCCAAAGGAACCTGGTAGGAGTCTGCTTTCTCTTTCCCACAAAGCACTGCCTCCCAGCCCGTGAGGCCTCAGGATCCCACTGGGATTCTCACGAGGCCTTCCCAGGGGACCCTCTGAGCAGTAAATAAAGGAAGACTGAGGGCCTTAGGAACTGGGACAAGAATTAGAGGGGACAAGGAGAAGATGATAGGAACAGAGAGAGGGTGAAAAAAATGTTCTTTATCATTTGAAAAAGAAATTTTTTGATGTTGTTGTTGTACTGGGATTGAGCCCAAGAGCATTCTACATCTGAAGCTACACCCCCAGCCTTTAAATTTTTTTTTTTTTTAATTTGAAACAGGGACTCCCTAGGTTGCTGAAGCTCACTAAATTGCTGAGGCTGTTTTCCAACCTGTGATCCTCCTGTCTCAGCCTCCTAAGTTCGGGGATTATAGGCTTGGGTCACCGTGCCTGGCTTTGAAATTGTTTGATAGGTTCATGTGGTCAGAGATGAGGAAGAGCATTCTATACCCAGTGAATGAATTTATGAGAATCTCAAAGACCCTTCAGATAGTCAGGTACAGGTGGCATTTGATGTAACTGCATTTGCCTGATGTTTCTCCTTGCTGACTTTTTGTTGCCGTTAAAAGAGTCACATCTGAGTGTCCTGAGCTGGCCGGCAGTGATCCTGTGGGTGTATGACAAGCTGGACTCAGGCTGCCTTGATTCATCCAGTCCTGGAGAAGCTGCTGCATTCTGGAAGCCCCCATCTCTCCATCTTAAAATAGGAATAGTCACACCTGTACCTTCAGGCTTACATTAATATAAGAAAATATCTCTGGGCATGGTGGCACATGCCTGTAATCCCAGTACTTGGGAGGCAGAGATAGGTGGATTTCAGGTTTGTGGCCAGCCTTAGCAATTCAGCGAGACTCTCAGCAATCTAGCAAGACCCTGTTTTATAACAACAACAACAACCCAAGAGAGAAAGAAAAAGAAAACACCTGTGCTCAGTGCCTGGCCCACAGAAAGCTCCTAATAAATGGGGCCTGAGAGGGTCCACATGGTTGTCACATCTGTGATCATTCTTCAAGGATGATCACACAGGGGGCAGTGGCATCAAGGTCAACCTTTCAGTCTCTAGACAAGGCAAGATTATCCCAAAGGGGACCCAGACTTGGCCTGTGTTTAGTCTAGCATATCCTACAGAGGAGAGACCTTTGCCAGACCCTGGGGTCCCTGGCATGGTGAGCTGTGGGCAGCAGAAGCAGGTCAGTCCTGGGGGGGTCTCTATCCCTCTTTTGGGATCCTTAGCAATGCCTGATGATGAATCACACAGACATTAATGGATTCAACAGATTCCCACCAAAGATATTTCTCTGTTTTCAAACAGCAGCACCTGACCCTCTGGGGGGGAGGGGGTACACGAGGGCTTTCTGCAGTGCCTGTGGTAGTTTTAAGGGAAACCGTCAATTTCCTCCACTTCCACGTGTGCTGTGTCCTAAAACTGATCCTGTGAATGCTCCTGTGTCCCCTTGTGCAGTTCTCCGTGCACCTTAACAGCAAGAGGCACGCTTCTCACCCATCTCACTTGTTTTATTGTCCCCAGATAAATATCCTCAAATATCATACAAAGACATTTAGGTACACACGGCTCCTTGGGACCAAGCAAGAGCAGGGTACCTCCTGATGTGAGGACACAGCATCACGAACACAGCAATCCAAAGATGCTTATGGAATGTAATCATGCAGAAATAATCAGACAACTCCACGTTGAACAGTAAGTCTAGGAGAGTAGGCAAGAAAGCCCAGACTTTTAAAAAATGTCAATGTCATGGGGGAAAATGGCTTGAGCACAATTTCAGATTAAAGAAGAATTAAGAGACCAGTCAGTCAAATGCAATTTGTGATTCTGGATTTTAAAAGAAAATTATAGACGACATTATTGTCACAATGGCGAAATCTGAATACGCACTATCAGATAACAATATTACATCAATGTTAAATTTCCTGAGACTGATAACTTAATTGTGCTATGTGAGATCTTGTCCTTCTGAGGAGATACTTGCTGAAGTATTTAATGTTATGACATTTGCAATGACTTCTCAAGGGTTTAGGGGGGGAAAAAAGAGGCAAAATGCTACAAAGAGGTCAATGTTAGTGCAGGGTGTATGGGTTTTCATAGTTCTAGGAACACGTGCTGAGGGAGGGGCCATAGGAACAAACCAAGAAATACTAAAGCAGTGGCTCTATTTTTTGTCCTGGCCAGGCAGTTCCGGTGAGGCTGGGTAAGTTTTCTCTGCTTATCTGCCCATTTATTCATCTTATTATTGGGATTCCGAAATGAGACTGCTGTCATGGGGTGTGAATTAACAGGTGTTATTTGAATTGAAAATTGAAAAGTCAGACCTCTTCTGATCAAAAAGCCAATTTATTTAGGCTCAGTAGTTTGAGAATTTGCCATGAATTAAAGAAGAAAAATTGGCATGTCCAAGGTTCTGCCAAAAATATATTTTAAACCTCTCTACAGTTCTCAAAGGGGCGGGAAATGACACGTGGTACCAGTACTTAAACTGGTAATGAAAACTTTTAGATGTCAACTTAAAAACATGCCAACAGTTTTAAAATATTTTTAGTGGTGGGTTTGTAGGCAAAAGGGTTTGAAGACCATGGACTTTTAAAGCTGTGTCTTTCTACCTTACTAAAGGCACACAAGAGTGGGTTTTGTCTCTCCTAGGGTAGCCACAGCTGTGTCCCAGTGGTAACAGTCTGCTCATGCTCATTGACTCCTATCCCCACTGGGCGATCACACTGGCACTTGTGAGGTCATTCTTGGTCTCCATGTGAATGTTCCCTATCCCTGCACAGAAGGGGAGTGATCTGAGAACAAGTATTTGCCACAAGGTCTCCCAAAGGCTGTCTGCCTGTCAGCCACTCACTCCAGCAGACTGCTTCGAGTTGGGGAGCTTTCTTTCTTTGCAAAAAAGTATCAGTATTTTGATATTCTTATCGAAATCTAAGTTTCTGTCCTTAAAGCATCCTGATCTGGGCTTTGATGTGGTCACTAATAACACTGTCCTAGGACCAGTCTGGCCCTCATGGAAATTAAAAAAAAAGGGGGGGGGGAATTAAAGGAAATTTAATAATCTTTCTTCTCCCTATTAGCTTGCTTGGTTTTCCTGGAAATCTGTGTCTTAGGGTTAGTGAATGTATTTACAGCAAGCCAAATGTTTGTGTTTTCTTAATCTACTAATCTCAGAGTACAGTCTATGTTAAGCCAAAAAGTGCTGGCTTTGGGACAAGACGTCTGAATTCTGGCTTTGCCACTTACTAGATTTGTGACCTTGGACAACTCTCTAGATCTCAGTTTTTTATTTTTAACCCAAAAATGAAGATAATCTTGTCCAGCTGTGCTTCAATTTATTCAATTTTATGGTGAGATTAAAATCTATTTGTTCAAACCTGAGTTAACTATGTGGAAAGTTAAAAGGTGCTAAGCCACTAACTTTAATATTAAGTTTATATTTGCAGCTATTCACTTGCTCGATTAAATCATGCCTGTGCCTAAAAGCTTTTTAAAAGTAAAAACACAAGTTGGGTGTGGTGGCACAGGCTTGTAATCCCAGTACTTGGGAGGCTGAGACAGGAGGATCCAGGTTCGTGGCGAGCCTTAGCTACTTAGTAAGGCCCTCCGCAACTTAGTGAGACCCTGTTTCAAAATAAAGAATAAAAAAATAGGGCTGGGGGGTGTAGCTCGGAGGTAGAATGTCCCTGGGTTCCGTCCCGAGTACCACATACACACACACACACACACACACACACACACACACACACACACACACACACACACACAAAAGCACAATACTGAAAAAAAAAATAGGCCTATGTTGTAGACCTTACTCATGAGTACCCTGGTTAACATTTGCTGTGAGACAGGTCAGAATTGTGGGATGTATTGCCTAAGTAAACAATGCATATACATATACACATATATACACATCTGAAGCTGTTGCCTGCCATAGAAAACAAAACAAATTCTTTCTTCTCCTGGGTTTTATAACACCTTGTAATTACCTAGCATGATACTTCACATTTCCTGCCACTTCTCAGCACCTCTTCCCAGTATGTGGACACTGGTCTGTCCTTATGTCTCTGTCACCTGCACCTTCCCCATGGCATGGCCACAAATTTTCCCATGCTGCCCTCTAGTCTGGAATGTCCCCGTGTCCTTTCCCTTCCCAACCTCCATCTTCCAAGTACCAGCTCAGATCCTCTCTCTTCCCTGAATTCTTTCCTGCTCTGATCTTCAATTTCCAGTGACTGCACTGCTAGAAATTCTTGAAGTAACTTCAACTAAAGTATGTCCTTTGCAATACACTTGTCTATCTGTCTGACTGCCCACCCATCTATCCATTGGCCTGTCTATAATTCACAACTCGATCACAAGCTATTTAAGTTCATAATTTGCCCCTTTTGATGCTGCGGGGCACCTAGCATATAAAAGGTATTTAATACTTGCTTCTTGATTAGGCTCAAGTGATTAATTAATGAATAAGTATTTTCATCAAGTGAAGGCTGTGAGTGCTAAATTAAAAAAAAAAGATCAAAGCAATGTTAGGAGGAAATAATACCAGATACCTTTCACTTTCATATCAGCTAAAACAGAGTCTTTCCAGCATATTACTTAGGCGCTGGATCCACATAATGTCCTAAGATTGGTTAATTCCAAGTGAGTCTTAAATGCATTTCTCTGAACAGCAATGGTTTGAACTAGGTCCCCAGACGAGGGAGATACTGGTCTGGGATCTTAAGTTAGGGACCCATGCTTCCTAAAAGAGTATGTTGTGCAGTTTCTTTATTCCAAGAGACCCTTTCCATGTGGCAGAGCCCCTTCCAGCTTCTGTAGTTACTTTATTATAGTATTTGTTCACACCGTCCCGAAGCAATGGATGGATGGTGTTTGTTTATTCAGAATTCTGCATCTCATAACAGTAATTGGAAAGTTAAACCTGTATCTAACATCAGAAGCTTCCTCACCTGGACAACGGTGGGCTGAACATTTACTAAAGATTACTAAAAGTTTTTGGCTTTTTGCTAGGTTTATGAAATATTTTGAACTACATGTTCACCCGGGGTCAATTCAAACAGGAATGCTTCCTCCCAATACAGGTAGCTTCCAACGCACACCTGTATCACTTGCATAGGAGTATGTTCCCTGCCCTGGCACCTTTCCTTCATGGGTCAAGAGGGCCTCTCTCACATGACCATGAGTCTGATGGGAAAAGTTCCGTAGGAAGGACAAGGGCTGGGCAACTGGGGAAGGGATGGAGCTGTGGAACCTGGGAAGGGCCATGGGGCAGCTGACCCAGGGCCGACTCCCCGGCAAGCCTGAACTGCCTACGTGCTGACCAGCACACAGACTGCCAGCCCAAAATAGACTCTCCACAAGGCCTGTGTTTCCTTCACTGTCCACATTGGCTATTGTTGCTGCTTGAAATTTCACCATTTAGAGCAGTGCCCTGGTGGAAGCTATGGCAGAAGACAGTTCTCCGAGCCAGGTGTGGTGGGGCACCAGGCACATCAGTAAACCCAGCGCTTGGGAGGTTGAGATAGGAGGACTGTAGGTTTGAAGCCAGCCTCAGCATAGGTTAGCAAGGGTCTTAGCAACTGAGCAAGACCCTGTTTCCAAAAATAAATAAATAAATAAATAAATAAATAAATAAATAAATAAATAAATAAATAAATAAAGTAGGACTAGAGGTGTAGCTTGGAGGTAGAATGCCTTTGGGTTCAATTCTCAGAACAAAAAAAGGAGTTTGGGGGGCACTTGGGGAGAGGCCATTGGAAGTAGGAGTGTGGCAAACAACAACTATGATGCCTGCTTACTTACAGAGCACAGGGATTCCAAAGCAACACAGGATGGTGTAATATTACCCCTATTTTAAAGATGAGGAAACTGACGTTTAAGAGATGTTAAGTCACAAGTGGTTAAGTGATGAGGCTGGGATAAAGCCCTATTCACTTGTGATCCCCTGCCCCCAACTTTGTGCTCTCCTATAGATTATAGGAGGTTATGCCCAGGGCATCTCCTATGTGGTAATCTTGTGAATTACAGTTCAGTTATATCAAAGTTTGCAAGTTTTTATGGGATAGCCTTGACAGCCTAATTTGAAAAATTGTTTCTATAGTAAATTTCATGATCTATCAAATTAGTGGAATAGAATCCCATTGCACTACTGTAGGAATTACCTGTCATTACAATTTAATAATGTGATGCTCAATATCTCTTCCAGTTGGCTTCTAGTTGCCCCAAATATTAAGCCTACTCCACCAGCCCAAGGTTCCTTCATGTTTATGTTTCATGGGTAACACACACATACATTTACTGGAAAGTCTGTTGCACGAGGACAAGGACTTTTCTCTATTATGTGTACCAAGGTACTCCTAGCACCTAGATGGTGCCTGACACATACTGTCATACATTAACTATTTGCTGAATGAATATGTGCATTTAGATTGCAATTTTTAAACCCATGTGTACTTTATGCTTTTAGTTGTAAAACAGATTTAGAGTCAAGATGTGAAATAAAACTACAAATGACTAACCTTTGATAAATTCAGGGAACCTTGTGCAACAGGTTTTAGTCATTAGTTGAAGACCTTGCTTCCATGTGAAGTGCATTTCAGTGGTCTGGGGGAAACTCTGGTCCCAGCCCCAGCTGTCCTGTCTCCTGCCATCGCAGGTCTCTGGAACTTTAGTCAGGTAGCTTTGCCTTTTTAGATCTCAGAACCAGAAAGACTTCCTTTCAGCTTTAAAAGGCTATGGCATCTGTGAGTTTCACCTTGGCGATTCCTCACACCTGCTCTAATCCCCCTTTAGAGGTCATGCTGGCAAAAAGGAAACCAGATGAAGAGAAGTGGCTAAAAAGAAAAGCCCTGGATGCCTCCCGAAGGCAAACCCCGAGCCCTTGAGTTCAGACAAGTTAGAGGTCACTATAGGAGGCAGCCATGGACCATTTACCTTATAGTCAGCCTCTAGGCAAGCACGTTAGCCAGTTCTGAATTCTATCTGGATAGTCCATACTATGTAGAAATCAAATTCTGGATGTTTCATTTAATAGTACTGGAACCAGCAGAACACACGCGACTGAAGGGTGTGTGAGCATAGCGGGTACAGATCCAGTCCCCCTTTGAACAGCACACAATGACTTAACATGATGAAAGTTCTTTTGCTCGATCACTAGGTTACAAACATTTCAAGGGAACTAGAGGGACTAGAATTTATGAAGCTTTCTATTTTCAAATGCAATGCAATGACTTAATTTTTTTTTTTTTATGCACATAAGCCTTAGCCGGTTGTACCATGCACAGTGCAGGATATAAATGTCATCACTGTGGCAGGGGCGTGTTGACACTGGTTGGGTGTTCAGTCTGCACACTGTCATTATTTTGCCTTCCCTGAACTGACAGCTTGCTACCGAATTGAACATACCTGGAAAGGAGTCAATTTGGCTTAGAATGCAGCTCAGTTTCTCTTTGGGAACATTTCTCTGTCAGGCTTCCTCTAGGATCTGTTGGGTCTTCCCATAGAGAAAACAGAAATAGGGTGTGTTCTGCTGGTCCAAATGTAAACAGAGTAGTCAGAATCTCGTCTATTGATGATTTAGCATCCTTCAAGAGGAGGGAAGTACTCCCCATCTCACAGGTCATGCCCTTCTCCATACAATCAGTGGGATTAAAGCTAAATTGCTTGCTTTATGGCTGGCTGTGACTCAAATGAGCCACGGTTAGTCTTAGGATAATCTCATGCTCTCCTGACTCAATGCTGGATGTGGGTTAGACCCATCCAGTTAAGTTGGAATCTCTTGAAGAGAGGTCAGGCATCCGTCTTTTGAGTTTCCCCAGGTGATTCTAGTCTTTTCCTATGAGCCTTTTCCCAAAGGACAGTTAGGACAGGAGCATGAAGGGCAAGGGAAAATCTCAGAGTCTGCTCCAAAGAGGAAAGACCTCCCTTTACTGGTAGAGTTGTGAACTGTAGAGTTCTAAAGTAAGTTACTTGTTCAAATTCACAGCGTTAGTTGAAAGCATGGCCGGAACCCAGAGCCGGGATTTAATAAGTAGACCGGGCTGGGGATGTGGCTCAGTGGTAGAGCACTTGCCTAGCCCCTGTGAGACCCTGGGTTCATAGCACTGAAGGGGAGAGGGGTGGAGAGGCTGGGTAGACATGATACTAATATGGCATTTACACCTTCAGCATAAATCAGCTTTGTCATTGGGCACAGTCATTTTTCCCTCCAGAACATCTGAGTTAGACAACTATTTTTTGCCACTGTGTTCCTGTCCCTCTGACCTCACCTGTTCGAACCAACAAGAAGCCAGTCACTTGGCTCTCATTGAAGACAATGGCACAAAGGACATTTAAAAATTTAATTTCTATTGGAAAAACATTTATGTACACGAAATCTCTGAAATGAAAACCTCCATGCAGTTAACTGATGGAAACTTTTGGAAGACATACTTGAATTTCAAGGGGTTGGTCATATTCTCTTTCTTACCCTAAGTCACTCCTTGAAGCCCCTATTTGCTTTATGAAAAGTATACTTTTTTTTCTCTCTCTTTCTTGGGGCTTGTGCAAGAAGATGCGTTTGTTGCTGTAATTAAGCATAAAACAAGCACGTTACATTTCATGAGTTGTTTCCTAGCCCAAGGCCACTGGGCTTGGGGAATTTTTAGCACATGGCTGACTTGAGTGGGGCTGCTTCTAGTGTGGTTATGACCACAGCATGTTTCGGATGCAAATAGCTATAGGGATAATTCCAAGGGGGAAAAAGGAGTAGCCAGTGTGATATCCTGGCTACATATAGTTCACTATTACTTTATTTTGTGGTAGTGTCAACATTTCTATTGCTAATACATCCTCAGTGGTGCCTGTAACTTATAATCTAGGACATATTATGCCACAGGTACCTTTCTGAAGAGTAGAAGGTAAGTTATAAGAAATCACAAAGTATCTGAAAAGTAGAAGGTAAATTATAAGAAATCACAGTCAATGTGCCCTAATTGGCTTCCTTCTAGAACATGTTAATTTTTGAGAGTAAGTCACAGACTTATTTGCTATTAAGAATAACTGTTTTTGCCCCTCTTAAGAGTTAGCATTGTCATATGCAGCCTGAACTCATAGCTTCTTCACCTAGTTCCAGCCCACACTATTTACCCCGAAGAAGTCTTTTTAGCACCGGAACTTTTCTGAACATATTTGACATTACCCAGATACATGTTCTAGAAATCGAGGCCCTTCTGCGTTTTCTCTGTCTCTAGCTTGGTTTGGGAAAACCCTGCCTCTCCCCTTGCAGATGCAGTTTAGGAGGAAAGGACAATAGTTTTCAGAATTACACCGCCAGGCACAGGGAAACCGATAAAGGGATTGAGAAGAAAGAAAAATGGGGGTGTGTATACACGATCGGGGTGTGTTCCTGCCCTGGTGGGGAGAATATTCCTTCGTCGGAATGATAACGGGACAGCACTGGATACCCTCGGCGCAGGACAGACCATCCTGTGTCATTTATAGGCAAGAGCGGGCAGCCAGGCACCTTAGGGGGCTTTGCCCATGGGTCGGGAGGCACACAGCCTTTGCGGCTGGCTCGGGTGAGTGCGTGCGGCGGATAAGGGTGCCAAGGGTCCGCTAGCGGCCCCCGGCGGGGAGGGAACGATTCTTACAGTCACTGTTCAGCGCGAAGGGCGCGCGGCGGCGGCCGAGGGAGCGGTCTTCGGCGGGCGCCTCGGGAGGCCTCTTACCGGCGGGCAGCGGGAAGGCGGACGCGGTGTGGAGCAGCACCAGGCAGACAGCCACGACATCCCATAACTTCATCTTAGAGTCCCGTCCGGCAGCGGCACCTGCGCGGGCCGGCGGGCGGCGGGGGAGAGAAGCGCAGAAAGCGAGTTAGGCTAGGGCACCCTGGGCGCGGCATCCGCGGGTCCGGCGCCGGCTCCAAACCTATCACCGCCCTCCTCCCGGACCGCCGCGGGCCTGCGGTTCCCCAGGCATCCCCCGCCTCCCTCCAAGTGCCATTCTCGTTCCTTTCCCCGGTGCGCCCCAGGTGCAGCGCGCACTCCCAGCCAGGACAGCGGCTGACCTCCTCCGCCACCAGGTTCCAGGGGTTACTTCCCCAACACGGCGGCGACACCGGGATTCCTGGCCTATCCCCCCTGCATCCCCGATCCCTGCCAGAGACCTTTCCTCCGGGCCCGGCAGCTCCCATAGGCCCTGGGAGCCAAGCCCTTTATCCAAGCAAGCAATAAGGCCTCTCCCTTTGGGAAAAAAATCTAACGCGCCCCTCTGCCCCGCGTTGTGACCCTACTCCCGGCTAGGCGGGAGATGGCTCGTTGGAACCACCCACCCCACCCTCGTCCACGCTTCAATCTCCCCACGAAATAAGTATTTTGTCGCCGGAACAAGTTAGTAGGAACTTGGGGACTTCTGGCCTGTATGAAATATCTGGGTTAAGTTACTTCCGAAGCACCGACTTTGGCTTGAAATACCAGTCTTACGTCTTAAGGTTATGAAAATTAAATAACACACGAGAAAGTTCTATCCGGGCATAAAGTAAGCTCAATACACGTTTTACTATTACCATGAGGCAGGGATTGCATTTCTCTAGAAAACTTTTTTTACCCTCCATGGTATGAACGAAAACTTCCTCTTTATTTTATTTTATATTTTTGCGGCTTTGCAAGATTCTGGCCCTAATCCCTATCCTTCACGGAGGAGTCGCTAGCCCCCGGTGTCCCAGTTACATCAGGACCATTGTACCCCCATCCGGGATGCGTTGGAGGAGCGCGCAGCACCAGAGGGCCTGGAGTGAGACCACCTAGGGTGGTGGTCCGCTTTTCTCAGTGTGTGTGTGCCGGGGGGGGGGGGGGGCTCCTTTTGACTTCTCAGGCCCCATGCCCCTAGAAAAGAGGGCCACGTAGTCGAGGGGTGGACGAGAAAAGGGTACTGTAAACTTGGAGCTAAGTCCTCCACAGAATGGAGGTGAGAAGGGACCAGGTGTGCGCGCGCCAGGGACGAGGGTGTTATCCCGTCAGTACTTAATCCCACTGTTTCAGTCTTCGGGGGTACTAGTGGGGCGCGGTGGGGGGAGATTCTCGAACTGCGAGATTATTATCCACCCCTTACAGTTTCTTGTCAAATGGATTCTTAGGAAAACTTTCTTGAATTTTTTTTTCTATGGGGGAAGGGAAGTCAGTGTCCAGATAAATGCAAAAATCCTCCGCACTTTTCTTCTCTATTAGCTCCCAGGCGTGCCCGCCCCCTTTCCAGGGCATCCCAGCTCCCCCAGAACTCCAGCCCTGGTGCTGTGCAGGCCACCCGCTGAACGTTTAATTCGGCCGCTACCTCCCACCGCTGCAGAGACGAATGCATTTTCCATCCCTAGAGCGTTTGTTCTCTATGCAGCTGTTGGGCTCCGGGAGTGTGTAGGAACTAAGAACTCCGAGGACCTGAAACTCCCAGCGCCTCACGCTGCGTGGGCAGGCTTGCAAACCCAGGAAAAAGCGACGTTTCTGAGTCCCCGCGCACAGGCCCAGGAAAAATAAGCGGCCATGCAAAATGAGCGCAGAGAAGCGTTTTGGCAGCGGGGACGGGGGTGGGGAGGGCGAGGCCTCCCACCCCTCTGGGTGCCAGTTCTGCCAGCTCCTGGGTGCGTGCGAAATGGCTGGCGGCCCCTAGAAGCAGCGAGGCGCGGGGTTAATGCGCCATCCCAAATTGCGGTGCCCGCCAGCAGGAAGCGGCGGAGTCACCAGATTTCCCTTCCGCATTAAGAGGGTTTTCCCTTTTTTCCCCCCGCTTGGCCGAGGGAGGGCTTTTTAAATTGGACGTGGAGATCCTCAATTAGAAGTGTGGCGAAGCTGGCAAAAGAGGAAACAGCGGAACATTCCGCGCCTCGCCAGAGGAGGCTCCCGTTCCCGTCGTAGGCCGGGTGCCGCAGGCGCCCCCAAAGTCCTTCCTCCCTCCTCCGGGACACAGCGAGCGTGTTCTTCACTCCGACTGCCGCGGAGGCTCGGTAGTTCTAGATATTTGCTGTGCGCCCGGAGATGGGGCGCAAGGGGCGGGGTGGGTGGCGGTGACTCGCGACTCCGCACAGTCCTTCTGGGCCCCGCCCGCGGCTTCCCTGTTTGTCTCTTTATCGCTCTCCCAAAACGCGTCTACAGCTGCCGCCCGTGTTTCCCCCGCAACCACCAGCCAGTGCTCTGCGTGCGCGAAGCTTAACCTGCAGCCACGTGCAGGAACCAAGCTTGGCTGCGGAAGTCGGCTCCACCAGGGGACTCCGCACTCGCTCCCGCTCCCGCAGGCTCGTCCCTCTCTGGGTCTAGGACCAATACACCGGGGTGGGCCAAGGGCGCGCGCGGCAGGCGCCGGCACTCGGTGGGTCCCCAGGCCTGGGGCGGAGAGGACACCCCGGAAAAGCCGGTGGAGTGTCTGCAGAAGCTGTGGCTCGTTGATTCTGAGTTCCCGGCACCAGGGGGCACCAGAAACCGCCCGAGTCCTGAAGTGCCCACGCGGCCGAAAGGCTGCGTTGTCATTTTAAGCATAAAACCGGAGAACTACCACTTTCTCTACAATCCTCTCTAAATCTGAATCAGCCCGGGAAGCCGTGGATATCCTCATTGGCTTTCCTGCATTAAGGTTCCTATTCCCCGCCCCCCTATCCTCTCTCTCGAGTTTCCTCTTCCCACTCCATCTGAGGTGGTTTCTTGGCAACCTGCTTTAAGACACCCCCTTCCCCTCGTCACCGAGACAGCCCTGCAGCGGGTGAGCGCTCCGGCCGCCAGCGCCCCGCACCCTCCTGTGCTGGCAGGCTGGGAGGTTTGTTTGGGTTTTGCCTTCCAGATCCCGGTCTCAGGGAGAGAAAAAGGAGGCTGTGGGGAGGGCAGAGGGGTTCGCGACAAACTCGGGGTTTTCTTTGGGGAAGGGGGGAAGAAACTACCGAAAGATCTATTGCCTTTTTTTCTTCTTCTTCACTGTGGCTAGTGTCCTTGACTGACGGAACACTTATTGTCCTCTTAATCCCCCATCACTGCGGGGCCCAGGACTAGGGATAGAAAAATAACGCGGGACGCTTCTGGCAAGCAAGCTGGGGAGGAGTCTGTCTGTAAGAGGGTTCGAGACTGGGTTCCTGGCCTGGGAGCACTCCAGTCTCTTGCAGGAGTAGGCTAGGGGCACGGCGGGCTTCTTGGATACTGAACACTTGTCACTTGTTGAAAAGGCGACGCCTTCCCTACCAAAGCGAAGGCGCAGTGAGTTTTTGTCGCAGCAAGACCCACACCCGGCAGATCTCGCTTTGAGGGCTTTGGTGGAGGGGGTGCGTGAGTGGGGGTGGAAGTTGTCTCTCCTCCTTGAAACACTTAAGTAATATTCAAAATGCGGAGGAAGTCCAGGGCGCTCTAACAGATCTACAGCAGGAACGGGAAGAGTTGCATTTGTCCCCACCAATGAACACAAACGGGACTAGCCGAACAGCCCTCCCAGGGTGAGCATCAGCCCTATAAGCAGATTCTGCCCGGGCCAGCGAGGCGCCAGGAGGCTGGCAAGACCAGTGAAAGTCCATTCCCGCCGGTATACGGGTTCCTTTTCACCAGGGGTGGGGTGGGGGGGAATGTTGGACACCAAACCACCGCAGGGTTAAACCCGAGGTGGTGCAAAGTGGTGGTCGAGGAGGTTATAGGGGGAGACTCCGAGTGCCAGAGAAAAGGGTCATTAAATAATCACCTCCAGGGCCTGGTGGAGACCTTGAGGAGTCCTAAGGGTCTGCTCCAGACCGAGCCCTGAGGCCCGGACTGTTCACCGAGTTCCTCTCCCAACCTGGACCAGGACGAGGGCGTCACGAAAGCGCAAGCAAACGGGCTCCGAAAAGGGCGAGGAATGTAACTTTGCAAGACCTCGCCTGGGGGAGGTGAGCCTCTATTTTTAGGCTCTCCATACCTTTGCAGTAGTCTCTCCCCCGGCCTGAGCTTTTTCTCGCAGCAGATCAAAACATAGTAAGTTACACACTTGGCAATGACACTATCTGTGCAGCTGCACGTCTGCAAAGACGTGCGTGCGGCGGTGGGTTCGAGGATGGCCCAAGCCCCTCACCGTTCCGGCACTTGACGGAATAAGCGCCTTGCATAGTTGGGGAGGAAAACTGCCCCTCAGGCATTGGGGGGAGGCAAGGGCATCGGGGCTCCTCAGATCTTTGCCCACGTGGAAAAAAAAAAAAAAAAAAAAAAAGGCACCCTCTCTCCAGTTCAACTTTTCTCTCTCCACTGTCCTCCCGGAGCCTGGGCACCCTCCAGCCTTTCTATTTTCCTCTCTCACCGCGCGCTCTGGGGTCCAGCCGCGCCCTTCTGCCTTGGGCGCTCGGCATCCCGCTGAGCCCACTGGCGTTGCAGACGCCATCCGCCCCCGCCACCCCAGCCCGCTCTCCCACTTACCTCGGATCCGGTCTCCGCAGACCCCCAGTTGGACATTAACTCCAGGTGGCCCGAGTCCCAGCCAGGAGACCCATCCGGGCCGAGGGCAGGAGCGTGGAGCCCCGCCCAGCAGGTCAGGGGCGAGCGTTCGCAATCCTGGGGTCGCGCGGGGCAGCGAGGGCACGCAGGAGGCGGCGGCCAAGGTTCCAGCCGCCGCCGCCACCGCAAGAAGGGCGAGGGCTGCCGACACCTCCCCGGCCGACCTCCGGCACCCCAGAAGCTGAAGTCCGAGCGGCCACCCCTGCCTCCGGCGAGGGGTGACACGGCTGCGCGCGCTGCGCTCTCGGCCGGCGCTGCACGGGTCCCGGGCGCTGCGGGCGGCTCAGCGGCGGCCGCCGCACTCTGCGCCTCTTCGGGGCGCAGTGGCTGGGAGTACGAGACGGGCCTGTCTGATGCTGCCGCGGGAGCTGAGGTCTGGCCTGAAGATCCGAACGAGACACCACGTCAACCCGCGCGGGCTGTCCCTTGAAGACATGAGGGCGCCAGGAGCGCAGGCTGGTCGTCGAGAGCCCGGGCTGGGGGGCCGGGTGGGGGAGGGGAGGCGCGGGGCCCTAGGAGGGGAGGGGTCGGGCAGCCGCGGCGGGCCGGCGGCGGGGGAGGGAGAGCCGAGCAGCCAGGAGGCGCCGGAGCGCTGGAGGCCGGGACGCGGGGTGCGAGTGGGTGTCGTGAGGCGCCCCTCCCCGGGGTGCAGGGAGAGCTCTGAGCTCGTGGAGACGCCGCCGGGCTCGCGCCTTCTCCTCGCCGGGTAGATCCGGAGGAATGTGCGGAGAACAACCGAAGGGGGCAATCCGAACTCGGTCGCTGCGCCCGCGTGGGGCTTCGCCTGTGCGCCCCGCGCTCGGAGGGAGGGCGCTCTGCCCGGTGGAGGGCACGGGGCTTTCCTTGCGCCTGTCGAAGGCGTTCCTTCCACCTCGGGTGTCTCGGCCTCTCGCTTTTCCGCAGGGCCGAAGGCAACGAGAGACGAGGAGCTGCCGGCTGGGGTTCTCCTAGCACCAAGAAGGAGAGATGTGCAGCGGCCCAGTGAGGGAAGCCGAGCGTTTGCCAGAGGACGCTGAGAGTGGGGATGCATTTATAGGGCTCTCACCCCGTGACGTGCCCTCCAGTGGCTTTTCTGATTCGCTTTCTGACCTAAACACACATTAGTTTTAGTCCCCATGCTAGGGCCAACACAGGCTCCAAATATCTGCTGGCTGAAGTCAGAGGCTTTGCATATCATGTATTCCAGGGCAGGCAAAGAAGAAGGCTTCTGAGGCTGGCCGGCTCCTCAGTCCTAGGCTCCATTTTCATGCTGTTGTAATATAATACCAGACATGGGGTAGGCACATACGTTCAAAATCCCCAATTCCACAGGCGTAAGATCACTTCATCAGGAGGAGGTCAGGGGAGGTTGAGTAAAACCTGCTTTTATCCACATTTTCGAAAGTGCAGATGGGAGACCTAAGCAAGCACCCCTATGGGTGCTGAGTTTCCAGCGAGCGGGGACCCAGCCCCCATTCCAGAGCCCCGAATTGGAGAGGTGAGACCTTTTCTGCATTCCTTTCACTGGTTAGCTCACCACCAGAAGCAGCCAGGAGCCTTGCTTTGTAGAGGACAGGAGGAGGGCAAGTCCTTACACACCCTGGACATGGCTGTAGCCATAAATACGTTCCATTCACATGGGGCAGGGAATTAGCTCTACCTTTAAAATAATGTACTAAGCAAGGTATGTCTTTGCTAAGCAGAAACCTGTTTTCCGGAAGCCTCTGCCCTGAGTTTGGTGGGACCTCTTTTATTAGTTGTGGGGACAGAGAAAGTGTAAACAGGCTCGGTTTACATCCATGTACCTCTTATTTAATGACTCATCGGGTTGTTGGGGAGTCTGTGTTCTTCAAGAAACTGATACAGACAATAGACAGGGGAAATGCTTGTGGCAGTGTGTGGGGAGGAGAGGAGCACACATTATTAAACTTCTTGGAAGTCAAAGATCAGCGACTTGGGAGGTTTGTCGGAGAAGCTAGTGTGGGTGGGAAATTGTTCTTATTAACCTTACAGTGATTTAAGATTAAGCAAGTGAAAGTCAAGTCATACAAACATCCCTTACCTGAAATCAGAACGCTCTTAGCAGTGCTGTGGCATGTGACATTTCCTTCTTTGTTAGATCTGTGGTTCCAGTGGAGATGGATTTGGAAATGGGGGGGACAGAATAAGCTTATTATATTTATCCCAGTTTGGCCTTTGGAATTTAAAGAAGACCCTAATCAGTATTTCTCCCATGAACGATTCCTTCATTTTGAGGAGGCTTTTCAATGGGGATGGCCAGGCTGTGCAAGAACCTGCAGTTATTTGGTACTTAATGTGTGCTGGGCCAAGTGCTGGACCCTGGGAATTGTGGAGATCAGGTTTTGGGGATTGCAAGAAGCAGATACCTCTGAGTTTGCCCTAAGTAATGGAAGTTCACTGGGGAAGGAAGGCTGACCGGAATCCCCACCACTCAGCCACGTGTCTCCGAAAAGCCTTCCGGAAAGGCCACCCAGCCAGGCCTCACGAAAACTGGATTGAAGTTCAGGAACTGGAAGGTCATTCAGGATACGGCTCTGGGACTGGGTTATCTCTCTGCCCCCTCAGTGGCAGGCCTCTGCCGGTCACTACTAACAGGCTTAGCCGCCAAGGTAATTCAGCTCCTCTCTCTCCCTGTTTTTCTCCGGTCGTCCTTTGGCTTTTGCTCCTGCTACCAACTGCTCAGCTCTCTGTTGATCTCACATTTAAACTCCTTCAGCAAAAGTATCTAATTGGCCCTGCTGGGCACTCACCAAGGACTTGAGTTGGCCTGAACTTTTGTATCAGGCCTCCTTAGAGGGAGCTGGTCACCCTGTAGATAAATAGACCTGAGGTGAGGTGCCTATTCCTGGGCCAATCATCCAGGTTTAGGTTGTTGGTGTCACTAGGTACAGAGTCGGGCCCCCTTTGCTTAGGAAGCTTCTTAGGGTTCCTCCCTATTTTCTCTTTACCATGACTGTTCCCTCTGGGGGAGTTTTGTTAATGGCAGGCACTTGGAATTTTAACAGCCCTGTGCTCACTACAAGGTTCAGGTAAATAAGATATAACTTCCACCTTATCAATGAAAGAAGGGCAAGACACCCACACAAGTAATCACGGTACAGTGTGAAACAGAAAATAATCTTAACTGAAGTATAAACAAGGTGCTCATGACTTGGAGTCTGGATCTTCATAAGACCCATGAAACCCTGGGGGGGGGGATTGTAAAAAATACCCATACCTAACTGGGACAATTAAATAAGCCTCTCTTGATGGGGTGAATGGAGCCCAAGAGTTTGGTAGTTTTTAAATGCTCCCTTAGTTTATCAGTTAGCTTTATTTTTTCTTTTTAGTGGTTACAGTCATTTTATGAATCTTTCTCAAAGCAAAACTAAGAAACTCATAAATTTTGATAGAATCTAGACTTAAGACTCATTCAAAACATCAGTTCTTTTTGAAATGCTACTAATTCTTTTCAACAGTAATACAAAGGGAACTATAAAATTTAATTATGAATCGGAACAAATATGTGTAGTTTTGAAAGAGCATTTATTTCCAGGGTTACACCATGTGACTGTGAATGCAGAACAAGTTCTTTCGGAAGTGACTGCCTCAATTATAGGTAAACAAGAAGCAAGCATTTGGTGTCTCAGGGACAAGGTTATGATATCACAATCTCCATACCTCAGAAAGCCGAAAGTGGGGGACCCCACAGCTCTGAGACTCCATCTTCTCAAGGACACAAAGATATGTTTGACTGGAAACTGCTCCTCAGCCAAGTCCAGAAGGGAATGATTCACAACACTGCTTTGGGTCTGATAGCAGAGTGTCCTCTGATAAAGCAAGGACAGCAGCCACTAAGAATGGGCACCCTGTCCCCAGGTCTGAGCTTTTCATCTAGAAAACCTTGTGTGGGGATCAGAGAGAGCAGGTGTTGTCCAAACATCCCATCTGTGTTTTGAGGAAAAAAGATTTGAAGCCCCACTCATTTTCTGTTTCACACTATCAGGTATCCTCGTTTTCATTGGGATTTCATGTGGATCTCTTAACTGAAAGATGTCTAAATAGTTGGCAAGCTCTGTGCTCCAGGATCTGACAGTTTCTTGGAAGAGACATAAACATAAAATGACAATAGATAATACAAGGTAGCAGGAGGATATGGAACTCAATGTGGGCCTTGGTTGGGGTAGATACACAGAGACGAGGGAGGGGAGGGGGGGCATTCCAGGCTAGTGAAAGGGGTCTGTGGGGTAGCCTCATGCGAACTGCTTACATGTTCTTGCTCAGCCTTTGTGGCCTGCAGAGCTGCAGCCTCTGGAGGCAATGGGGCAGGCCATGTGTGGAGTCCTCGGCCAGCTCCCAGTGGGGCTTTGCAGCTGCTTTGCGTATAATGGCAGGACCCGAGTCCCTGGTCTCCCTCATAACTTGGGTCACGAAGGCTGAAACCGAATCCATCACTTAAGCAGGGCAATTTCCTTTTCAAAGTCGCTGCTTTATTGGGCAGGGATTTGTTCCATGCTTGCTTGCTCTTTAACAGCCATTTTCACCAATGATACTATTACTCACGAAGAAAAGATAAATTTGCCTTCAGACCATTTTAAAAAAAGAGAAATGAGGGTTAAAAAAAAAAAAAAAAAAGGAAAGGGGAGAAAGAGCACTGTAATGGCCCCTTTGCAAAGAAGCAAGAAGAGGCAAATTCTTTGGAGCAAAATGTTTTTCTAATTTATCAATCCAACATTGGCAAGGTGGAGTTATCAGTGATTTCCAGTGGTTTCTTTGATGAGGATTGGGTTGTCTAACTATCCATTAATTTTGTTTTGGGTTCTTGAGATGACTTTATGGAAAGCATCCTTTTTTTTTTTTTTTTTTTTTTTTTGAGGTACTGGGAATTGAACTCAGGGGCATTCTACCTCCGAGCTATACCCTCAGCCCTATTTTTTATTCTTTATTTTGAAACTGAGTCTCACTAAGTTGTGGAGTGCCTCACTAGGTAGCTGAGGCTGGCCGCGAACCCGGATCCTCCGGTCTCAGCCTCCTGAATGCTGGGATGGAAAGCATCTTTTTAAAAAAATTTATTTGTTTATTTTTAATTGGTGCATTGTAATCATACATCTTTGTTAGGTACAAGCTGGTAAAAGTAAAGGCATACATGCACACATTTCTCATTTAACTCTTCCCTAATTCCCACCCCACTCTCTCCTCCTCCTAGTTACTTCTCAAGTTCAGTTTAGTGATTGACTTTGATGTGTTCATGAAAGTACATCATGTACCCCTGCCCCCATCACCTTCTTTTAAGTCAAATTCTTTGTTCACCTAAGGATTCTCCTTCTTCATCTGGAGTCCCTCTTATGTCCCCTTTTCTCCCTAGCTTCCACATATTAGGGAAAGCATACTATTTTTTACTTTTCGTGACTGACTAATCTCATTTAACATAATGTTTTCCAGTTCCATCCATTTCCCTGCAAATAACATGATTTTGTTCTTTATGGCTGAGTAAAATTCCATTGTGTAATATCCCATAGTTTTGTAATCCATTCATCTGTCGATGGATATCTTGGCTGGTTCCATAGTTTGGCAATTGTAAATTGTGCAGCTATAAACATAGATATACATGCGTTGGTCTGATAGTTTGATTTCTGTTCTTTTGGTTAGATACCCAGAAGTGGTATTGCTGGATCATATGGTAGGTTCATTCCCATTCGTCTGAGGATCTTCCATATTGTTTTCCAAAGTGGTTGCACTAATTTGCAATCCAACTAACAGTGTATTAGGGTTCCCACTTACCCACACTCTCACCAGCATTTGTTCTTGTTTGTGTTCTTGATTATTGCTATTCTGATTGGAGTTAGGTGAAATCTCAAGGTAGTTTTGATTTGCATCTCTCTGATTGCTAATGATGTTGAACATTTCCTCATACATTTATTGGCCATTTGTATTTCTTCTTTTCTGAAGTGTCTATTTAGATCCTTTGCCCATTTTTTTGATTGGGTTATTTGTTTTCTTAGCTGTGAGTTTCTTGAGTTCTCTGTATATCCTAGATATCAGTCCTCTATCAGAAGAGTAGCTGGCAAAAATTTTCTCCCACTCCGTGGGCTCTCTGTTGAGGTTCTTGATAGTTTCCTTTGCTGCACAGAAGCTCTACAGTTTAATGCAATCCCATGTATTGATCTTCCTTTGAGTTGCTTATGCTTTTGGGTTCTTGTTCAGGAAGTTTTTACCTGTGCCTATGTGTTGAAGTATTGGGCCTATGCCCTCTTCAAGTAGCTGCAAGCTCTCTGGCCTAACTTCCAGGTCTTTGATTCACCTTGAGTTGACTCTTGTGCAGGGTGAGAAAGTGGGGTTTATTTCCATTTTCCTGCATATGGTTAACCAGTTTTGCCAACACATTTGTTAAAGAGGCTATCTTTTTTCCAGTATATGTTTTTGGCTCCTTTGTCAAAAATCAATTGACTGTAAGCACGTGGGTCTGTTTCTGAGTCTTCTGTTCTGCTCCATTGGTCTGTGTGTCTGTTTTTGTGCCAATACCATGCTGTTTTTATTACTGTGGTTTTATAGTAGAGTTTGAAGTCAAGTATTGTGATACCTCCTGCATGGTTCTTGTTGCTAAGAACTACTTTGGCTATCTTGGGCTTTTTGTTGTTCCAAATGAACTTAAGGACTGATTTTTCTATGTCTGTGAGTGGTGACCTTGGTAATTTCATGGGTATTGCATTGAATTTGTAGATCAGTTTTGGGAGGATGGCCATTTTGATGATATTTATTCTGCCTATCCAAGAGCATGGTAGATCTTTCCATCTTCTAAGGTCTTCATTGATTTCTTTTTTTGACTTTTTGTAGTTTTCCTTATAGAGGCCTTTTACCTCTTTGTTAGGTTTATTCCTAAGTATTTTATTTTTGGGGGTGCTATTGTGAGTGGAATTGTTTTCTGGATTTCTTTTTCAGTGGATTTATAGTTGGCATACAGGAAAGCTTCTGATTTTTTACAATTGATTTTGTATCCAGACACTTTGCTGAATTTGTTGATCAGTTCTATACGGTTTTTTTGGTTGACTTTGTTGGGTGTTCTAAGTATAATATCATGTCATCTGCAAAAAGGGATAGTTTTAGTTCTTCTTTCCCTATTTTTACCCTTTGATTTCCTTCTCTTGCCTTATTGCTCTGGCTAGAGTCTCAAGTACTATGTTGAACAGAAGAGATGATAATGGACATCCTTGTCTTGTTCCTGTTTTTAGTGGGAACTCTTGCAGTTTCTCTCCAATTAATATGATATTGGGTGTGCGCCTATTGTATATTGCCTCTGATTTTGAGGTATGTTCCTTCTATTCTGATTCTCTGCAGTGCTGTTAGCATGAATGTGTATTGGATCTTGTCAAATGCTTTTTCAGCATCAATTGAGATGATCATGTGATTTTTATCTTTGATTTTGTTTATGTAGTGAATTACATGGATTGTTTTTCGTATGTTGAACCAGCCTTGCATCCCTAGGATGAACCCGACTTGGTCATGGTGTATAATTTTCCTGATGTGGTTTTGAATGTGCATTGCTAGTATTTTGTTTAGCAGTTTTGCATCTAAGTTCATCAATGATATAGGCCTATAGTTTTCTTTTCTTGAGCTGTCTTTATTTGTCTTTGGTATTAATGTGATGTTGGCATCATAGAATGTGTTTGGGAGGGTCTCGTTTCTTTCTATTTCCCGGAATAGTTTGAGAGGTATTGGGATTAGCTCTTCTGTAAATGTTTTATAAAATTCACTTGGAAAACCATCTGGCCCTGGGCTTTTGTTTGATAGTATACTCTTTATTGCTGTTTCTATTTCTTTGATCGTTATTGGCCGATTTAAGTTTTCTATATCTTCTTGACTCAATTTAGGAAGGTTATATGTATCTAGAAATTTGTCAATTTCTTCTAGATTTTCCATTTTGTTGGAGTATAGTTTTTCAAAATAGTTTCGGACAGTCTTCTGTATTTCCACACTGTCAGTGGTAATATCACCTTTTTCATCTCTTATTTTGGTAATTTAGGTTGGTTCTCTCTTTCTTTTGGTTAGGTTGGCCAATGGTTTATCTATCTTGTTTATTTTTTCAAGAAACCAGCTTTTGGTTTTGTTGATTTTCTGTATTTTTTAAAATTCTCCATTTCATTAATTTCTGCTCTGATTTTCATAATTTCCTGTCTTCTACTGGCTTTGGGGTTAGTCTGTTCTTGTTTATCAAGGCCTTTGAGCTGTGTCATCAGGTTATTTATTTGGTGATTTTTCCATTCTTCTTATGGGGGTACTCAGTGCTATAAATTTTCTTCTTAGTACTGCTTTCAAGGTGTCCCAGAAGTTTTGACATGTTGTGTCTCTGTTTTAATTGGTTTCTAGGAATTTTTTAATTTCTCCCCTTACTTCTTCTATAACCCGTTACTCGTTCAGCAGGGTGGTGTTCAGTCTCCTTGTGTTTACATGGTTACTCTGGGTCTTCTTAGAGTTGATTTCTAGTTTCACTCCCTTAGTAGTCTGAAAAGATGCAGAGAATTATGCCAAATTTTTTGAATTTTCCAGTGCTGTGTTTGTGGCCCAGAATGTGGTGTATTTTGCAGAAGGGTCCATGGACTGCTAAGAAAAATGTGAATTCAGCTGTAGTTGGGTGAAATATTCTGTATGTGTCTAACAGGTCCATTTGGTTTATGGTATTGTTTAGGTCTGAAGCATCTTTACTGACTTTTTTTTTTTTTTTAGAAGATTGGTCTAGTGATATGAGAGGAGTATTGAAGTCTCCTAGTATTAGTGTATCGGGATCTATGTGTGACTTTATAACATGCAGAGTTTGTTTTATGAAAGTTGGTGCACCTATGTTTAGGGCATAGATGTTGATAATTGTTATTTCCTCTTGCTGGATTTTCCTTTTCCTAGTAAAAAATGACCTGCTTTGTCTCTTTTGATGAGTTTAGACTTGAAATCTAATTTATCTGATATCATAGTTGCTACTCCTGCTTGTCTTTGAGTTCCATTGGCATGGATTACCTTACTCCAGTCCTTCACCTTTAGTTTGTGGGAATTTTTGCTTGTAAGGTGTGTTTCTTGCAGGCAGCATATAGATGGATTCTGGATTTTAATCCATTTTGCCACCTTGTGCCTTTTTTTTTTTTTAGGGAGTTGAGACCATTTATATTCAGTGTGATTATTGAGAGATGATTTTTAATTCCTAACATTTTGAGTTTTGACTTCTGTTTGTGGTAGTGTTTGTTCTTCTTTGCTTAGTTTTTTGCTTCCTGGAAATTATTGTTTCTCTGGTTCTGACATTTACTTGTTGGTTCTTCTTTGTAGTTAATCTCTTTGAGTATTTTCTCTAGTGCTGGTTTAGAAGACATAAATTCTTTCAGTTTCTGTTTGTCATGGAAGGTTTTTATATCCCCATCAATTTTTTTTTTTCGGTACTGGGAATTGAACTCAGTGGCATTCTACTTCCGAGCTATACCCCCAGCCCTATTTTCTATTCTTTATTTTGAAACAGGGTCTCACTAAGTTGCAGAGTGCCTCACTAGGTAGCTGAGGCTGACCATGAACTGGGAACCTCTGGTCTCAGCCTCCCAAATGCTGGGATTACAAGCATGTGCCACCACGCCCGGCTTATCCACGTCAATTTTGAGAGAGAGTTTTGCTGGGTAAGAGAATATTGGCCGCAAGTTATTTTCTTTCAGAGTTTGGAATATGTTACTCCAGTCCCTCCTGGCTTCCATGACTTGGTTTGGGAGGTCTGGAGTGATTCTAATTGGTTTGCCTCTAAATGTCACTTGGCGTTTTACTTTTGTTGCCTTTAGAATTCTCTCCTTAGCCTCTACATTAGTCAACTTGATTATTATGTGGCGTGGTGAACCTCTTTTTTGGTGTCTAAAGGGGGTTGTATATGTTTCCTGCACCTGTGTGTCTACTTATCTTTCTATGTTTGGAAAATTCTCTGATACTACTATTTTTTTTTTTTTTGTGGTACTAGGGATTGAACTCAGGGGCATTCTACCTCCGAGCTATACCCCCAGCCCAATTATCTATTCTTTATTTTGAAACCGGGTCTCACTAAGTTGCGCAGTGCCTCACTAGGTAGCTGAGGCTGGCCGCGAACCCGGATCCTCCGATCTCAGCCTCCCGAATGCTGGGATTACAAGCGTGCGCCACCACGCCCGGCTTGATACTACTTTTTTGAAAAGGTTGTTTATTCCATTAGTTTCAACTTCTAATCCCTCTTCCATGCCTATTATTCTTAGGTTAGCTCTTTTTTTTAAATTTTTTTTTTATTTTTTAAATTTTTTATTGTAGTAATTCATGCAATATAGCATACATCTTTGTTAAGTACAAGTTGTTAACAACATATTTGCACACAATTCTCATTTGACCCCTTCCCCAATTCCCACCCCATCCCTTCCCCCTCCCTCTCCCTCAGGTTCACTTCAGTGAGTGACCTTGATATGATTGTGTAAGTACATCATGTGCCTTAGGGTGTCCCTCTGCCCCATGCATCCACTACAATTAAATCAACTTCTTTGCTTATCGAGGATCTCTCTCAGCTACCTAGGTTAGCTTTTTTAAAGTTGGCCCAGATCTCATCGATGTCTGATTCATACTGTCAAATTATTTTTCTAGATTATGTATAATGGATTCATTTTTGGAATGGTCATCTTCTAGGAGTGATATTCTATTTTTCATGTGGTCTTATCTACTGTTTATAGTTTGTATTGATGCCTTCACTTCTATTATTGCATCTTTCACATCCTTCTCTTCCCTCAAGGATTCTCTATGATTCCTGCTCAGGGTGTCAAGATTCTTTGTTTATTTGTTCCTTTATTTCTTTCCAGCTCTCTCTGCATTCTTTCTGGAAGTTTTGTATAATTTCTATTATTAAAGATCTGAATTATTCTTCTGGTAATCTCTGCCATTCAGTGTTGTTGAGTTCTGTTATTGTGGGATTGTTTTGACTCCTTGTTTCTTTGCTATTTTTCCTTCCCATGGTTTCCCTGTTCTTAAATTTATATTTTTGCTGCTCTTGCAAGCTTTCTCTGAATTTATAGGTTTCTTAATTTTATTTTCTCTCTGCGAATGGTATCTTGTACTGAGTTGCAATTACTCTGGGACTTCTTTTGCCCACTCTGTTGGTACCTTTGGTGGGTTTCAAGTGTTGACTTTTTGGGTCTAGCAAAAGCTACCAAAGCAACCAATCCTCTGAACAAACATAGATAAATCAAAGCAATGCAAAGTGAAAACAGAGTAAAAACAAAACAAAATACAACAACAAGAAACAAAAAACCCTGCAAGTTTGTAAGAACAGACCTGATTTGGCCTCTGCAGATCTTTGAGTAGATCTCTGCTGCTATGGGTGGCTGGGAAAATGGCAGCTGCCACTGCCACACATGCGCCGGCTCCTTTGTTCTCCCTGGTCTGCTTTCTGGGTTCTGATCAGCTGCTTTTGTTGCTTTGTTCACTTTTCTGCTGTTTTGCTTTTCTTTCCTTCCGTCAAGAAGCTTCTTTCGTTGCAGTTTTGTTTCAAGCTCTGCAGTGCAGTTGATCGCTACTCTGGCTCTGGAGGGAGAGGTGAGCTGAGGTGCCCCCGTGCGGCCTTAAGCTGGTCGTACCATGCATTCTGGTCATTATCGAAGGTGCTGTGATATGCTGCCTGGTTAGGATGTGGAGTTCAGGAGTGGCTTACTCTACCTCTGGTGGCTGGGAATGCAGAAAGTCGTTATATACTTCTTTGTTAGTAGACCCCAATGGTGGCCACCACTCTGTGGCGTGGCCCCCCTGCCACGCAGATGGGCTTCTTTGCTCTTCCTTGTTAGCTTTCTGGATTCTGTTCAGCTGTACTTCAGTTTTCGTAGCATTGTTCACTTTTTTGTTGATTTTTTTTCTTCTGTCAAGAAGCTGCTTTTATGACAGATTTGAATCAAGCTCACAGCACCTGATGAGAGGTAACTCACTCCGATGCCATCTTCCCGGAAGTCCAGAAAGCCTCTTTTCTAGAAATAAAACTGCAATCAGGTAAGAGTATTATTATGGCAGGCTGTGTTAATATGCAAACAGTCAACTGGAATTATGAAATTCCCGAGCTGGAAGGGACCTGAGACTGACTTCTCATCTGGTCTCCTCATTTTGCCAGGAGAGCAAACAGAGGCAGTGAGTAGTTAAGTGACTTACTCAAGGTTGCTCTGAGTAAATGATACATCCCTGCCATCCATGTAAGTGTAGGATCAAATCACTTCACTGGTGTGTAGGTGTGTGTGTGTGTGTGTGTGTGTTTGTGTGTGTGTGTGTGTGTGTGTGAGTGTGTGTGTATGGGAGGGAGCCTGTGGGGGTGTGTTGTGTCATCTTTCTTTGAAATTATGATTTCATATAATTTTTTGAGGCAAGAGATGAGTCAAAATTTTAGAGAAATCAATTGGGATATTACTGGTGGCAGAGGTTGCTGACAGGCTGAATGGAGAGCGGGATTTTGAAAAAAAAAGTTGATCGCTGCCTTTTGGAACATAGCAAAGCTCTCGGGTAGAGCAGAGTACGAAATAGATTTTTTTTCCTCCTTAAAAGGACATTATATTATGTGACTGGCTTTTAGACAGCTATCATAGCAGCACAGAGGAGGAGGTAGAGGAAGGAAGAGGAGCAAGAGCAGAGGAGGAGGAAAGAGAAAATGTTTGAGTGGGAATCAAGATACCTATGTCCTAATTCCTTTGCAGAGCATCTGGTGCCTGTCAGCAAAGCTTTTGGGGACATTTCTCAAGAATTGGAATTCCTGAGAGTTAGTTGGAGACCACTCCCATTGTGGATAATTAACTCTGGGACAAGGAGTCAGTATTTGGACCTTCAAGACAAAATTGTTCAAGGGACTTCTTTTGCCTAGTATTAATTGCATAATAACCAGACTTTGATCTAGACTGTTTGCCTCTTACCTAAACTAAAGGAATTGTTTGATCATTTCCAATTATGGCAACAGAACACTACTCTTACACACCCTTTCCCCCATTGCCTTCTCCACTTTTTTTTTTTTTTCCTGATGACATGATCTTTTACTTAGAAGATTCAAAAAACTCAACGAAAAGACTTCTAGAAGTGATAAATAGTTTCATAGTTTCGGCAAAATAGCAGGATACAAAATCAACATATGAAAATCACTAGCATTCCTTTACACTAATCATGAATCCACTGAAAAAGAAACACAGAAAACAAAGCTATTCACAATATCCTCAAAGAAGATAAAATACTTAGGAAAAAATCTAACCAAGCAGGTGAAGCCTTCTCCACTTTTTCTCAGTGTGGGACAACTAATCATTTAGTGAATCCCCATCAATATTAATCAATTTAATGGAACAAGTCATAGAAGTGTGAATTTTGTGGTCCCTTGAGCACTTCAGGCGAATCCATCCCTCATTGAATTAGCCCCTGGGCCAGGTCTGGGGTCCCTAGCTTTGATCCTAGGCCTCTCATTCACCCCACTCTAGGGCTAGCCCCAATTAGCAGAAACTTCAAGTTGGGAGTTCCAGATTCTGAAGCACTAATTGGGAAGAAGCCATGTTAAGTGATCAAGCAATCTAAGTTTGTGCCCTGCCCCTGACAATCTGTGAGAGCTTGGGGAACTTCTAGCATCTCCAGCCTCACCTCTTTTTCTACCTATTTTTCTCTTTTTGCTCCTTCTCTCCCCTATGGGAAATACTGTGTTAATAGATGAGATAATAAACCAGATTTTCTGAGTTCCAAACTTACTGCCTGGGAATAATTTCTATTGCACATGTTTTTCCCGGCCACCAGGGTACTATTTGGTAAATTACTACCCTCCTGCAGTGCTCTAAGTGGAACCCCAGTGACCTGAAAGAGTTAATTCCTCCCTTCAAGCAATTAACTTACTTCTGGGGCATAATTTACACTCTGGGAGGATCTGGTGGACCATATGTAAAGTGCTTGGAGTTCTTTGGGGAAAGTCATCTCTAGAAATGTAAAGAATTAATATTACATGGAGCACATTTGCAGACTATTCTTCAAGAAATCCATCGTGTAACTTCTCAGAACAATTCTGTGAGGTAGGTCACTGTTATCCTTTCCAGAGTCATTCTTTAGCCAATGAAAAATCATTCACTAACATACCCAGTATGAGGTTAGGGCATAACATATTTGTAGAATGACTTCACTATTTGAAAAATAATGAGTAAAATATTGAAAAGTGCATTTTAGAATTCTAAGTGAATAGCAGAAGAGAAACGTAAGGTAAATAAAAGTATTTGTTCTACAATGTTGAATAGTAGGAGCATGACCTAAATATAATGGGACATTCTAAAAAATGAGCACTTACATGTGAGAATGTAATATTAGAATATTATTATGTATTTGATATTGTGTTTTGGATATTATATATGTATTGCATATTAGAATGTAATATCAGGAATACTTACATATTAGAATGTGACATCTATGTCAGAATGGTCATCTGAGGAGACTATCTGCATTATCTTCATATCTAGCTACCACTCAAAACACTATTGTAATATGAAAATGTAACATTTATCCATCCAACAAATGTCAGAAATTTCCCTTTATGATGCTCTGTGTTGACACTTGAGAAGGCTCGTAATAGGGCATGGGGTAGCATCCATATATCCAGGGGTGGCATTGAGAATGGGTTTAATTTTTGGCATAGACCAAACTATCTGAAATCAATTCTAGTGAAAGAAATGTGTAAAAACAAGAGAAGGAGCCGGGAGTGGTGGTGCATGCTTGTAATCCCAGTACTTGGGAGGCTGAGACAGGAGAATCGCAGGTTCATGGCCAGCCTCAGCTATTTAGTGAGGCCCTCTGCAACTTAGTGAGACCCCGTTTCAAAAAAAATAAAGAATAAAAAATAGGACTTGAGGTGTAGCTTGGAGGTAGAATGCCCCTGGGTTCAATCCCTAGTATTGCAAAACAAACAAACAAACAAAACCCAAAAAACAAAAAACCAAAAAACCAAGAGAAGGTACTTTAGAGACTGCTCCTCTGGTGTGGTTTGGTGGTAAGCTGCAATGATGGACTAATTCTTCATCCTTCATTGCTTCTATGCTCTCAGCCCTGTGACTAAAGTGATGGTGTCTATTTCCCTATCCCATGAATCCAAACTGGCATTGTGACTTCTTTTGGCCAGTAGAATGCAGTGGTAGTGAGCATGTGCCAGTGTTGAGCCAAGACCTATGAGGTTAACATGTTTCCACTTGCTCTTTCAAACCTCTGCCATTGCCAGGAGAATATGCCTGGGGTAGCTTGCTGGTGATTGAGAGACACATGGAACACAGTAGTATTGCTCCATTTTTTCACAGCTAAGATCAGTTTAGATAAACGGGGAGCCCCCTGACCATGTGCCCTGCCCCAGATATGTAGGTGAGCCTGGTGAAGATCAGCAGAGCTGCTTCGCTGACCACTCTGGATAGATGAGCAAAAAATACTTGTATGACAATGGGATTTGGTCGTTGTTACCCAGCATTGTTATGGCAATAGGTAACATACAGTTTGTATATTGATTTCAAAAGAGAAACTCCCAATGCCAAATGATCATAACATTCTTGTAGTAAGTGAATGTTGTCTCCAGGTGACTCCATTTGACATTAGCTATCCAGATGTTTGTTGAGCATCCTTCCTTTGCTCTACTGTATTTTATACTTATATGTGTGCAAATTATGCATAGCCATGGCTCCCTTGGACAAAAATGTTGTGTATGGGCAGGAGCTTCATCTTCAGTTTTGCTTTTGTAATGTCTGTCACATAGATGGTAGTTTCTAGCACACAAGTGAATGAAGATGCTCATTAGAAGTCATACCTTGCCTTATGTGTTTTTATGAATTTTTGTCTAAACTTCCATTTGATGTATAACATGTAATATTAAAATTTTAATTAATGCAGTCACTTGACGAGTTTACACACAAACATCATCTTTCAAAAAATGCAAAGGACTGTGTATGTCTATCACTATCATTGTGAATTACATTATGATGTAAGATTATAAGACTATAATGCACCAATAAATATAAAAAATGCAAAGGTCTTTTCAGTAATAAACGATTGTTTCTCTCGTGCCGTCTGTAAGCCTTCACTTCCCTGGTAACACAATTACCAGTTTCTTATCAGTTCTTCCAGAGAAATGTGCAATCATGAAAATAAAGCTTTTGTCTAGGGAAGAAAGAACATTTCCAACCGTTATGTTTTAAAAGTCTACACATTTTGTAGCTCCTCTTCTTTTGAATGATTGGGCCTGTTGTATGCAACTTTCAACTCCGTGTCTTGGGACCTTCTTCCCCTGAGTTTGTTTCCTTTTGATTCAGCAACATTTCCCAGCTTATGCAAGGTTTGAAAGCTGCTGGAATTAATGCAGCTGTTTGTGTTTATTTCTTTGCTGTGTACTTCTATCACATGAGATGTCAGAGCAGCTCCAGGAGCCTGGTAATTACCATGGAACCAGGCAGCAGAGGGAGCAGATAAACTCAGAACATCTAGTTCTCCAGGTGCCCGGGAGCCAGGAGTGCGGAAATCCTAAGAAGACCTTTTATTTTGGAGAACCTGTGTTCTCCATTTGATGATGATAGTGGGGTGAGTATAATTTTAATTTACTGCTCTTAAAGGAATCTTTACAAACCAGCATGTAGTTTCTGTTTTGTAACAACGCAAAGATTTGTAAACTGGCAAAACCATGTTGGCTTGCTCTGGAGTGAAGCTGGCATTGTATCTTCCAAGACATATTTTGGGGGTTCTATGAAGTGGTTTAAACTAGAGCCACAAAAATGTGAAAATATTATTTTCAGTTGAATTTTAGTAGATTGCCAACTCCTCGCATTTATGTGCTAAAGATACACAACCCATTTCAACAAGTGATGTAAAAATACTCTTCTAAATGGTTCATAGATTTTCAGGGTCAACTCATTTGTTTGTTTGTTTGTTTTTGTGGCGCTGGAGATCAAATCCAGGCCCTCATGCATGCTAAGGCAAGCGCTTTAGCACTGAGCCACTCCCCAGCTAATTTTTAACAAGTACAAAATATGTACTAGGTATTTATTAAATGTGTATATGTTTTTTCTCATTAAGTGAAATACAGTATTCATTAAATATTATTATTGCAAAGATCAAAACAAGAAAACAACTAAGAAATAAAGTGACTTATTTGCTTTATATGTTTTGTTTGGTTATAAAGGATGAAAAAAATGACAAACAGCAAATCAAATATTAGGTCCTCATGCTAGGGTATAAAACATTGCACCAATTAAAGTAAAGATATAAAAGAAGTCTAACCCAGAGGAAAAGCAAATCTAATTTTAAGTATTAGTGAGAAGACGTAGTAACAGAATTAGCCACAGTGGATTTAGTCTGAAATGAAAATAAAGTATGTAAATAACAAAATAAGCATCAATCAATCAATAAGGTATCCTAACCATTCTATATAGTTTTTCTTGGAATATGCTTTTTTTTTTTTTTTAAGTGAGTCTGACTGAACTAAAGCAGGGTTCTGCAAGCCTTTTCTGTAAAGGTTCAGATAGTAGGTAATTTAGGCTTTGTGAGCCATATAGTTAGTCACAACTGCTCAATTCTGCAATTGCAACACTAAAGCATTCATAGACAATATGTAAATAAATGATCATGGCTGTATTCCAATAAATATTTACTGTGAACACTAAAATTTAAATTTCACATAATGTTTGTGTGTCCCAAATATTGTCCTTCCAATATATTTTTTCCAGATATTTAAGAACGCAGAAAAAGTTCTTGGCTTTCCTGCCATACATTTGGCTCATGGACAATAGTCTGCCAACTGCTGGACTCAATCAGAGAGTCTTGAATCAGTCCTAGTTCTTTTGATGTTTTGAAAAAGACTAGTTCTTTCTAAATCTTGGCTTCTATATTTGTAAAAGTGAGGGATAATAGTTGCATTATCTCTTCCTAGATTGTTGGCAGGATAAAATGAGGAAATGGATGGAAAGTTATTTTGAAGAATGTGAAGCACCATGCTCATGTAAGACAATAAGTGTATTATTATTTGTACCAGGAATGCATTTGGTTATAAGTAACTGAGAACTAGATTACAGTGGGTTAAACCATACGGTCATTTATAACTCACTTAACTGGACGTACAAGTTCCAGGATTGGTACAGTAGCTTTACAATATTGTTAAAGACCTGATATTTGCTCTTTATATTCTGCTAATATACCTGTGTTGTGATACTTCTCTCAGTGCAAGATGGATGTCACAACTCCAAGAGTCATGTGATCACATGACAGTGTCCTGAATCAAAAGGGAGGAGGGTATAGAGTAAAAAAGTTTTTTGTTTTTGTTTTCGCCCTAGCCCTTTCTCCTTTAATCAAAGAGGAAAGTCTTTCCTAGCCCCCACCCACCTCAGTAGCCTTCCTTTCACATCTCATTGGTCAATACTGACTCACATGCCTAGCCTAGATTAATGCCTGGCCAAGGGGAAGATGATTGATGGACCTAGCTCCTGGACCAACCATGAGTCAGCTTCTGGACTGGGCACATGCTACCTGGCAGCTGAGGTTTTGCTAGCAAGGAGGATGGGGGAACAACTCTTGGTGTCGCTACATTATTTTTCCTCCCTATTATATTACAAGTTATGTGTCTGACATCAGGTAGGCGGAATAGCTAACGAGCTCATTCCCTAAGAATGTTCCAGATGCTGTGCAAGCTGTCCTCATAGGCATATGTAGATGAAGACCATTGTAGTCAACAGATAGGGCCAGGCTCTGGACAGAGACTGCATCAGGACAGACTCTCCACCTCACCCAGCACTAATCTGAGAAGGAAGAGAGGAATTTGAAGGTTGTCTCTATGGGTTTCTGGAACATTCTGGAGAGAACGAATTTAATCCTCAAATATATATGATCCTAAAATGCTCCATAGTCATTTTCCTGAGAAATCTCTTCATTAAGAAAGCCAGTACTGAGCCTGGCGTGGTGGCACACGTTTGTAATCCCAGTATATGGGAGGCTGAGACTGGAGGATCCGGGTTTGTGGCCAGCCTCAGCTACCTAGTGAGGTATTCCGAAACTTAGTGAGACCCTGTTTCAAAAATAAAGAATAAAAAAATAAGACTGGGAGTGTAGCTTGGAGGTAGAATGCCCCTGGGTTCAATCCCCAGTACTGCAAAAAAAAGAAAGAAAGAAAGCCAGTACTGGAGGTACCTTTGTAGGTATGTCTCCTTTTTAGAAAGTTCAGATTCAAAATCTTCACTCACAAAACATGAATTAGAGGTCAAATAGTATGAAGTTTAAAATATTCTTTATTTTCAGGAAATTAACCTTAAGAGTCCCTCAAACAGTAAAATATTTTGGTGTACTATAAATGATTTTATTGATGAAAATATTATTTCTGCATATATATATATATAGTGTGTGTGTGTGTATGTATGTGTGTGCACATTTCATTGACCTAAGTAGACCTATAAACTGATTAATTGAAAAATCATGAATAAAATGGTCCTTTAGAATAAAATGTACTCTAATGTGAATTAAATTAAATGCCTCAGAGTTTTTGGTTATCATAACGAATGACATTTCTCAAGGAATTAAACACTCTTCTAAGAAGCAAGTGTTACACAAGGCATACAGACCAAATATCATTACAGTGCAGATATTCCTACATTGTATAGGAGGTTGAACCAAAGGTCCCTCAAAACCCTAATACCCTTTAATTCTATGAATGCCTTTTGACCTTGAAGTTCATTTCCTTTCTTAAATAGTACAAATCTATGTTTGTAGTAGAAACGTTTTTATAATCAGGTTCCAAATTCATAGCCTGCTGTTCATACATTTGCCTAACCATTCATTTATCAGTTCATGTTTTATTTTTATTTTTTTGCGGTACTGGGGACTAATCCCAGGGGCATTCTACCTCTGAGCTACACCCCCAGTCCTATTTTTTATTCTTTATTTTTGAAACAAGGTCTCACTAAGTTGCGGAGAGCCTCACTAAGTAGCTGAGGCTGGCTGTGAACCTGGTCCTTTGGTCTCAGCCTCCCAAGCACTGGGATCACAAGCATGTGCCACCACACCCGGCTCTGTTCATGTTTTAAAAGCTCCCTGCTGTCATGGAATTTACAGCCCAGGTGAAATGAACTTTAAACATCTGTGTGCACTAGGAATCTAGCACTATCATGTACAATTATAATGTACCAATAAAAAGGAAAAAAAATCTGATCATACCAATGAATACATAATTACACACTATTAATACTCTGAAGGAACACTGCATGATTGCAGGACAAAAATGAAGGAAATTGACCTTGAGGGTGATGATCCGCAGAAACTTAACTTCTCTAAGGAAGCAATGCTTGAGCTTGGAACCAACATGAAACTAGCAATTAATTAGGTGAATGAAGTAGAGGGCAATGGAAAGAACATTTCTAAAGAGGTACAGTGTGTGTGTGTGTGTGTGTGTGTGTGTGTGTGTTAACCCGTGTCCGTCCGTCCATCCATCCATCCATCCATCCATCCATCCACCAACTCATCCATGTATCTATCCAATCATCCATCCATCCGATATCCATCCATCCGATATCCATCCATCCTTCCATCCATCCATCCATCCAATTTTATGAAACAATACAGTAACAAATGATTTTGAGAGCAGTACTTGATGAACAAGTAGAAATTGTCTGTATGTCCTTTCAAGGATCAGAGTACATTTAGAAAAAATCCTCAGAGGTTATTTTAATTAACAATAGACGTGAGGCAGTTTCAGCACTTTCCTTTGCTCTTGTGGGAATAGGATTTGTCTGTGTGAATACCTGGTGGCAGCTCTCCAGGGCACCGACCTCACTCTGCCTTTTCCCCACGGGGAAGGTGCAGAGTGCAGAGGATAAGACACAGTTCCCAACAGCATAACGATGCTTCTATGGGAACTGTAATTTGCAGCTACAAATTGAAGAAAAATCTTGCATTAGTATAGGAATTTAATTCCACAATATGTTACTTGATCCTAGTGCTTTTAGAATTGCCCAAAAAGCAAACTTCATTTTAAAAGGGGAGGAATTAAATCAGTATCTATTCTACATAGAAAGATTTCACCATCTCATGTTTTTTGAATTCTAAGAATATGGCTTCTCATGCTGAAGTCAGGGGTAGCACATTATCCATTTGCAGCTGTCATCAGGTTAATGGCAAATGTTCTACTGAGTTCACAGAACCTTGGTATTAAATTTATACCTGGAAACTAGATTAAAGATCCATCTAGTATAACTCATTTTATACAAGAAGAAGTTGAAAGCCAGATAGGTTGTGACTTGTTAAAGCCACTAAAAAATTGATGCCACAGAGTTTTGTGATGCAGTAAAATAAAACCTGGATCTAAGACCTTCCAACTCCTTGGTCAGTGTGAGGGACATTGGAATCTGATTCTCCACACTCAAAATCCTGCTATTCACTAGTCTTGTGATCTCTGAAAAAATTGCTTCAGTTTGATCCCCTACAAAAGTAAATAGTAATTGTGCCCCCCTCACTGCATTGTCATGAAGATTAAGATGAACGAGAAAGTCTGGCTTGTGTTAAATGTTCAGTAAATGTTTTGCCATGTTTCTTGCTGTGACCAATAGAAAGAAGACAGAAGTGACTTGTGTAAGTTCTGTGTAAGACATCAATAGACCTGACAGGTTTCCTCTGTCCTTTTATGCTTTGGGCTCCATCATGAGAAAAATCACATCCTGAGAAGTCAGTCATCCCAGAGAAGGGAGACAGGTGAAACAAATCTGAACTATTATGACTTACAGTATCCTGACATTCTTATAGAAGTCTTTGGTGGACATATGCATTTATCTGTTTTAAATATGTACCGAGGAGTGGAATTACAGTAAAAGGAGCCAAACAGTTTTCCAAAGTGGATTAGCATTCTACATTCTCATTAGCAAAGTGTGAGAGTTCCAGTTGCTCTATACACCCACCAACACTTGATATTGTCAGTCTTTTAAATTTTACACATTCTGGTGGGTGAATGACATCTCCTTACTGGTGGCCTACTGAATTGGAAAAAATGTGTTTGAAAACTTCTAATACTAATTGCTAGGTCCTCTTTTTCACTCTCAAGATGGCTGTATAAGAAGTTTGACTAAGCCCAGATCCAGTCTTGTCATTCAGCCTTGCTGGTCTATACTACCAACTGAAAATTGGCCAGACCAAGTACCATATATGCCAGGAACACCTGGCTAGTTCACTGGGCAGTTGGTGAGGCTCCTGGGTGGCTGCACTGCTTAGATGCTAATGCCCCATTCTCTCAAGTGGCTTCCTTCTTCCTCTTCTTTTTCTCCTCCCTTCCCTTTTATCTCTTCCCCCTTGTTTTTCTCCTCTAACCAACTGGACAAGCATTGAGCAAACTATCTCAATAGAAATTTGAAATAATTAGAAAAATACCCCCCAAACATCACATATATACTTAATCCTTTCTGAATTTAATATAGATCTGATGTCTGTCATATAGGATGTTTGTAATGTGTATATTATTAAAAGTTTTACTTTGACCTTCATTTGGTTCTGTCTATATTTTTATATAACTCATAACTGTGATTCTTAATGGCAGTATAATAGTCTATTGTATTAACACTCCAGCCTGCTGAACCATTTCATCCAATAGACACACAATATTTTTGTGCATAGATATACCAGAATTTCTTTGAGCAATCTCCTTTCATTGGACATTTATATTACTTCCAGTTTGGAGAATTAATAATAATACCTTAAAATATCATTTGATATAAATTTTTACTGTGAATGCCTACTTCATGACAAAAAGAAACTTAAAAAATTATATAATTAACAAAATATATTTCTTAAAATTACAAAGCAACATCTCTCTGTTGTGAAAACCCTCATGTTATAGAAGTGTATGATTTTATCTTTAAATTTTTGAGCCCAGAGGCATTCTACCTCTGAGCTAGACCCCAGCGCTATTTTTTTTAAAATAGGGTCTTGCTAAGTTGCTTAGGATCTTGCTAAGTTGCTGATGCTGGCCCAAACTTGCAATCCTCTTATCTCAGCCTCCCAAGTACTGAGATTACAGGTGTATGCCACCATATCTGGCTTGATTATATCTTTAAATGTTAGGATGAAGGCTCAATTATACTTTGGAATACACCCTCTGCAGGATTTTTTTTTTTTTTTTTTTTTTTGCGGTACTGGGGATTGAATTCAGGGGCATTCTACCTCCGAGCTATACCCCCAGCCCTATTTTTTTTTTTAATTCTTTATTTTGAAACAGAGTCTCACTAAGTTGTGGAATGCCTCACTAGGTAGCTGAGGCTGCCGCGAACCCGGATCCTCCTGTCTCAGCCTCCCGAATGCTGGGATTACAAACATGGGCCACCACGCCCGGCTTTCTGCAGGATTTTTGATGCAGTAGTAGATGCTGTTGCGTGAGAACTAGGATACCATTAGTGACAGTAGGTAAGATTTCTGTATGCCTTTTTCAGCAATAGTCAGTTGCTGGGTCTTTCCCCCTCTCTCTGTTCCTCCCTCTCTCTTTCCCTTCGGTCCTTCTTTGTAGTCATTAGTGTTGTTCTCCAAAGTTTTCTGCATCTTTGACTTCCAGGCACAGAATAGAACCTCACTTCTTGGTCTCCCTGGAGTTGGTAGATTACAGTTGGGCCGTATAACTAGTTCTGGGCACTAAGAGATGAGTGGAAGTGACATGAGTGGAGGTGATGTTGTCATCACCAGACCAAGCATTTAATTGCTGGTGAAGGCCATCCATAGTTTTCTTTCCTTTCTCACGACTGGTGACTTGTGAGTTGGGAGTTGGGGATCATTTCCTTAGCGTGGGCCCTGGAAAAAAGGAGCATCTTCAACGTCCCACCCCAACCTTGACAAACTAGTCTGGATATGTATTGGATTGAGCAAGGTGCTTTTCTTTTCCCCCCATTGAGATTTGGGGAGTTGCTGGGGATAGGCCACCACCATCACAGTCACAGAGATAAAGAAATAGAAAGTTGTTCCAAAGACTTTCTAGGGCAGAATCTGTTCTGAACAGAACCCCAGGGCACCCTGCTCACCCAAAATGGCTTAGAGAATTGTTTTCCTGGTTCAGCTGGCAAGACACACAGAAGCAATGTGCAGTTATGGTTCAAGTGGGCCCAGGTTCGGCCTATGCTGGCACTAGACCTCGATGTCCTCCACGTGCTGCTGGTTTTGCAGGCATGCAAAAGTCAAGAGTGACGGTGGTACGGAGGCTTCCACCATGATTTGGAAGGAAGGCTTTGGGGGCCAAGCAGTGTGCAGCGGGGTTGGAGTCCCTGCAAGTAGCCCCCAACAGGGTGGTGCATGGAGTTGTGGGAGTGAAGTTGAAGCTTCAGCAGAGATCCCAGGAAAGTGGAAGTGCTATCAGTGTGCAACACCCACTGAAGAAAGCTGCAGGCCCCATGAAGAACCTCCATGTGGGCTGCAACCAGCAAAACTGTAGTCAGAGCTGCCCATGCCCTTGGGAGCCCATATCCTGTGCAGCATGTCCTGGGCGATGGACATACAGATTTAGAAGTTAATGTTTGCCCTACCGAGTTTTAGTCTTGCCTTGGGCCAGTTTCTCCTATTCCTCCTTTTTGGAATAGGAACACTTACCCTGTGCCTGTCCTATCATTATATCTAGGAAGTGCACAACTTTCTTTTTGATTTTTGCAGGGGTTCACAGCTGGGTGTGCCTTGAGTCTCACAGGAGACTTTAGACTTGGGCTTTTGAGCAATGCTGGAACAATTAAGACTTCGGGGACTCTTGGGAATATGTGAAATGTATTTTAGATTGTGAGATGGACATGAACCTTTGGGAGCCAGGAGTGGAACACTATAGTTTAGATCTTGAATGCTCCTGAAGGCCCATGTGTAAGAGGCTTAGTCCCTGAGGTGCTGTTGGGAGATGGTGGGACCTTTAAGAGGTAGGCTATAGCAGGAGTTCCTTAGATCACTGGGGAGGTGTGCTAGCAGAGGATTGTGGAAATCTGTCCCCTCCTCTTGTGGGGGGAGCGCAAGCCATGAGGTTTTGCTCTGCCATGCACTGTCACCATGATGTTCTGCCTCTCCACAGGCTCAAAGTAGCAGGACCAACCAGCTGTGGACTGGAATCTCCCCAACTATGGACCAAAATAAATCTTTTCTCTTTATAAATTAATTATCTCGGGCATTTCATTATAGCAATTCAAAGCTGACTAACATAGGAGCATTGCCACAGCAGATACTGGCCTGTCCTGACAGCTATATCTTCTCCTGCCTCTGTTCCTTCTAACAGGGGTAACATGCTTATGTCCATTGTACACTCTTAAGGTCTTTGCCATGAGCCTAATAGTTGGAAGTCAATGGAAATAGATCTGGCTCTCATATGTTACATAATCGACACAAAATGTTCATATACACTCACCACTTAATTTTCAGCCATATTTGATGGCAAGTAAACAACAATAACAACAGCAACAAATAAGTACCTTTGTTTATTCAAAGAGGTCCAAGAGCAAACAGATTGATGGTCACAGGGTGGGACCAGGGGAAAGGGATGGATATGAATGGCCAGCTCATGGAGAGATAGAAATATGACCAGCTGGAGTTATAGAAGCAGCAAGCTCATCTGTAGTTTTAAACTTTCCAAGTTAGTACGAAAAGGCTCAGAAGTTTATTACTTAAGAACCTGTCAGTTGTCTGCCATTTGCACACACACAGGCAGGGTGTGTGTGTGCATGAGTGTGCATGATATTGTGAAGAAACCACATGCCCAGTGGAAAATAATGTCCCCTGTAAAACAAGCTGGAAAGGACTTGATGTAAGGCAGTGTGATCTTGCTCCTCTGTTTACAGAGAAATCCTTTCATGCGGGCATGATATATCGAGGATTTAAACCAGTGAGATCCTTTATGCTAACAGACCGTTTATCTTGGATTTTCCAGGTTTCCAGGTTGTCTTCCAGGAGTACACCATTGACTCTGAAATCCGCTATTGTGTGGACAGATATGTTACAAATCTCTAAATTATCAGTGGCAGGAACTTGTCATTGCAGTGCTTTAGTGGAGTCTAGTTGTGTCTCGGCCTGTGCTTCTGTCCTGAGAGTTTGTCTCACAGGCAGTTGTAGATGTCAGTGCCTCTACTTCTCTCCTTTGCTTTTCTTTAGCTTTTATCATTTTATAGTTGTCTTTCTTTTTATTTCTGAGATACTTTTTATTTTTATACTTTTATTGGTGCCTTGTAATTATACCTCGTAGTGAGATTCAAAGTGAAACCAACATACATGCACACAACCCTTGGTGTGGTTCTCTCTGCATTCTCCCCTCCCCATATATCTGGTGAGATGGGCAGTGATACTTTCATATATGGACATAATATTATTTGAAGTTTCCTTTCTCAGTGTTCCCTTTTCCCCTCCTCATTTCCTATCCCCAATCTCCTTCCACTATTCTGCTGGTCTCTCTCTTCATTTACCTGAGTCCCTTTTTCTATTCCCTATTTTCTTCCTAGCTTCCACATATGAGACAAAACATACTGTGTGAGATTGGATGATCTTACTTAGTATAAAATGTGTTAGTTCCATCCATTTCCCTGCAAATGACATAATTTTGTTCTTTATGGCTGAGTAAAACTCCACTGTGTGTATACCACGTTTTCTTTATCCATTCATTTGTTGACGAATACTGAGGTTGGTTCCATAACTTGGCTGTTGTGAATTGTGCTGTATAAACATGGGTGTGCATGTATCACTATAGTATTCTGACTTTAATTCTTTTGGAAAAAGCTGAGTCATATGGTGGTTCCATTCCTAGTCTTTTGAGGAACATTCATACTGATCTCTGTATTGGCTGTACCAAGTTACAATCCCACCAACAGTGTAAAAGAGTTCCTATTTCCCCACATCCTTGCCAGAATTCACTTTTAAAGCTCAGATTTTTCCTTAAGGGAAAGATTTCCTACATAAAAACATGGATGTTTACCCAAATTGTGCTCAAGGGCCCTTTATTTCATAGTGAATTGTCAGACTTTGGGAAGCTAAAGCTGTTTTGTTGCTGGAGTGTGTGTGTGTGTGTGTGTGTGTGTGTGTGTGTGTGTGTGTGTGTAGAAAGAATATGCATTATATCTTTTTTAAAGTTAAAGAAAGTTAAAAGTTTTGTTTACAGGATGCTTGAGAACTTTCCTGAAGGATGCCCCAAGATGGCACCAGCCAACCTGCTATCAGAAATACTTTCTTGGAGGCACTGAAGTCTGTTCTTGGAGGGATGAAATCCTTTCTTCTTCCAGAGTGCTTTTCTTCTATCCCAGTGCCTCCTGTGGTTTGTTATTTATATCAGAACCACCAGAGTGACAATTAATATGCAGATTCTTGGCTTACACCCCAGGCCCATGGAGCCTCTTGGGGCTGGGAGCCAGGAACCTGCATTTTAACAAGCAACCCAGTTCTCAAAGCCTTCTCTCCCATTATCTGCAGAGCATCTCCTAAATAAACATCTTACCTCACTTGCAACAAAGCCACTGGCTCTTCTGACTTAGAGATGGAGACTGGAGGGAAGGAAGATGGCTCCCTGACTTTTTTCTAAAACTTTCTTGCAGGGCCAGGCGTAGTGTCTATGAATAAGAAGGACACCCAGGAAAGTCTGAGCAAGACTTGGGAAATACACAAGAAGCAAAACGCTGACATGCTGCAGCCTCTTCTGGTCAGGGATTATGGAGCCGAACACCCGGTGGTTTTTTTCACTCATTAGTCCTCAAATATTTATGTGCTGACTATGTGCCAGGCACCCTTTGAGGTGCATTCTGCCAAACCTTGCATTTTCCATTTTTTTTTTTTTTTTTTTGGTCAGAGATGCAAAGTGGAACTGAGGTTTAAATCCCAAATGGTCCCCCAGTAGGTAGCACTAGCAAAATAATAAGGAGAATTAATATAATTATCTCCTTTTCAAGTACCTTCATGTCGTTAATTCTTCAGAGGGTTGGGGAATTAGGCCTGTGTTTTCCAAGCATATGTGTATAACTTATTCATTTTATTACTTCATTCATGCATTTGTGTGTTCATTCAGTAAATATTTATTCGTTCATCTAATACCTGTTGTAAGCCTGTCATGTGCCAATCTAGGTACTGGGCACTAGGGATTCAGCTATGAACCAGATCAAGTTCTTGCCTCTGCAGCTTCTGTTTCAGAGCAGACAATGCTTTTATAGCCTTTGCTGGTTTTATAAATATTGTTTATTAATTTACTTTTCTGTGGAGATGGGCAATTCAACAGAACACAAGTGGGAGCTCAGGAGACCCTCCTGCCTTGCTTTCTTCCTTCCTGGTTTCACAAATGTCATTTTCAGCAAAGATGCCTTTTCTCAGACATTGCATTACATGTTGGAAATATTTATATCCAAAAATGGGGAAAATGAATGAAAGGTGTGAACTCTATATGGCATGTAAGTCAAATGAGTAAGTTAATAGGAATATTTTGATTGGTTTCCATTGGGAAACCCCTGTCAAGCAAAACCTTCATGGAGCAACACTTCAAAGAGGTCCCAGTAACACTGGGTCTGAAACTTGCTAATTGGACCTAACTGCAAACAGCTGCCCAGTTTAGCCACTGTTTGTGTTGGCTTTCACCTACCTGAGATCTAGTTCATCTTTTTTTGTTACATTATATTCATATTGGGATCTTACTATATTTGTTGTAATCTCAGAATTTGTCACCATCTGAAGGATTATGGGATAGTAAATACAAACATGGAGACAACATATTTGTCAAGCCCTGAGGTCACTGTCAAGTACGAAAGTACTTGGGAGCTGATATCCTATTTGATACACATTGCGTAGTCATGGTACCACACTTAGACATTTGGGAAAGTTTCTAAAAACAACAACAACAAAATCCACAGTGCTTGCTGTCTTTTGTATCTGGGTGGAAGCATCAGATAATCATTGATTGTCTTTTCTCCTTCACTTAACTACTGAATTATAACGTTGTATATTGTGAGAAGGAGAAAATAAATATATATTAGTTTATTAGATGAAACTGCTGTTGGATCTCACATTTCTCAGAAAGCACTGTGGGTTTCTCAGGGCAATATCAACCTAAGACAGGGCTCGTTGAATGACTCATCAAGACCCCATGACGGGTAAGATTAAGCAAAGATTAAGCACCTGGTAGGAAACGACCTAAGACAGGCACAGTCCTTCCTGCATTTTAAAATAAAAACGGGGGAGTTGTGGGATCCCAGCTGGACCCTTTCCCCCCTGGCAGTTGCTATCTGCATATATAAGTAATTATACTGACTCTCTTGCTATGGCTACATTGGCATCTCGAAGTCTGGAGATTGCTCCTAGGATACGTAGATGAAAGACCCTCCTACTTCATAGAACGTAAATATATGACTCTAAAGGTCTATGGTTTTATGACTGTAGAAAGTTTGCTTGACCAGGGTATGTTAGGAATGTGGGCTATACGTGCAAAACGAAGAAGTGGTGCTATTTGTGTTCTGACAATGATTGATATGTTGTAAATGTCTATGTAACCCTGTTGTACTCAAGAAATGTATAAAAAATCTGTGCTAAAAAATAAGAAAGAAAGAAATCACTATCGGTTAAATGTGAAGGGGTGGTTTCCAGAATATGAGCGTTGAACAGTTGGAAAGAGCACTGGCCGTGGTAATCGGCATGGCCACACTCACTCCTCCTTGTGTGGCAGCATTGGGTTTATCATCAAGCAAATTCACACAGAGGGTAACTGGGAAGTGATCCTGCTGGGATTCAGTATAGAGTGTGTGCTTCAGAGTTATCTTATGCCAGACGTGAGGGAGCTGGCAATGTGCTGTCACACAGGTGACAAAGTGGGCTTTGGACGGCTGAGGATGCCCTTGTGAAAGACAAGCCAGTGATGACGACTTAAGTTAGGCTGCTGAGTATTGGCACGGTATGTGCCCAGGGTGTGGGTGAGCTCCAGAAGTACTGCTAAGGGAAGGAGGCATGTGAAAATGTCGGAGAGGCCAAAATGAGGGTCGTGAAATACTTCTCTCTCTGCATAGTACACATAGTAGCCATAGCCTTGCTGAGGCTGCTTGAAGCAAATTAATGATTTGAATATGGCTTATAAATTCAATGGGATTGAGAGGGTGGAGTATGTCATGAAAATGATGATGATAATGAGAAAAATATGAATAGCTGGTAGTTATTTGTCTGTATTATGTGCCCTAGGCATTGTGCTCCCATTTTCCAGATGAGGAAACTGAAGATTAGAGATGTTGAATAACTTGTTCAAGGACACAAAGGTGAATGGTAGAGACAGGATTTAATTCTGGCCTCTGGACTCTATCACAAACTCCTGAAAATGTGAAAGGTTTAGCATACATTTCTCCTTCTCTCCTTCTTTTTTTCTCTTCCAACAAATATTTGTGTACTTGTTATGCTGCTAGATACTGTTTTAAGCACAACACAGCAAAGAAACAATTTTGGTCCTTTTCAATCTAGAGAGTCTTTCCCCAGGCCCTGTCTTAACTTCTGTGGGACCCTGACAAGTGTCAAAGTGGAGGCTTGGATACCATGTCTAAATATATAAAAGTTATCAATCAATTTGAAAAACTGTTAAAGGATATTTTCTTCTCCTGCCTTGGCAAATATGCATGCACAGGACAGGTGTAGATTCTGAATCCGTGGGCTCCGGGAGGACCGTGCAGGAATGTCTACCACATTCCTACTCCGAGGGTGTAAACTCTGCTCATGGCCTGAACTGTCCCTCGTGTTGAGAGAGACAGCACAAATATGTGTGGGGACACTCCAGACCATACTTCCGAGCTGTATGCCTGCAAATCCCCACCCTGTGACCACTTCCTGTGTTTAGAGGTGTGTGTCCTGGAGGTGTGGCCTGCCTTTGAGGGAAAGGGCCTGAGAAGGCTCTGGAAGTCTGCTTTAGACCACTTAGGAAGTTTAGGGTATCTGGTGCCCGAGGCAAAGTTTGGGAGAGGAGATGCAGGCTCATATTTTTAAGATGTGTCCTGCATATTTTTTTTATTAAAAATGTGGAAATAGACCACTTATTGAACAGGGGTGAGCCAGATGAGGTGAGCAGGTGGTTGTGTTCTCAGAAGAGGTGGAGTGGGACTGTGGAGAGAGACCCAGGGCTTGCTGGACTTCCGTCATCCAGCAGCTCTCAACTCAGAGGGGAGATATGCCCGCAGCCCTGGCTGCAGACCTTGATGGATGCATCTCAAACTTTCCACAATGCGGGCTGTCAGAGGCAGCTCTTCAGCCTGTCCTCTTCTTGAGCCATTGTGACCCGAAGCTCTGGATAAATTCCATGCACATAAGCAATGCTTGCCTTTACTGGGCCAGAGTCTTCTCAGAGTCAGAGAGGCTCTCTGAGCTAAACAGCGTGCATCCATGCCTGCCTGTGTTCTCCCCTTTCCCTTTTTAATATGGCTTAATATTTACTGATAATTACTTATTATTTACAACACCCTCACAATGTGATAGCACACTACAGCCAACAGTCCTCTACTTTTTTATTTTTAAGAAAACAAGAAACTTTAAGAACATCTTTCCTATTTAAAGTCTATTTATTACTACTTGGATGGGATGTTGCAAACCTGGTATCCCAGTACTTGGGAGGCTGAGAAGGAGGATTGCAAGTTTGTGGCCAGTCTCCACAACTTAGCAAGACCCTCAGCAACTTAGAGAGACCCTGTTTCAAAATGAAACATAAAAAGGGCTGGGCAAGCCGGGCGTGGTGGCGCACGCTTGTAATCCGCATTCGGGAGGCTGAGACCGGAGTATCCAGGTTCGCGGCCAGCTTCAGCTACTTAGTGACGCACTCTGCAACTTAGTGAGACTCAGTTTCAAAATAAAGAATAAAAAATAGGGCTGGGGGTGTAGCTCGGAGGTAGAATGCCCCTGAGTTCAATCCCCAGTACCTCAAAAAAAAAAAAAAAAAAAAGGGCTGGGCATGTAGCTCAGAGGTAGAATGCCCCTAGGTACACTCCCTAATACCAATCAATCAATCAATAAATAAATAAATAAAGTAAAATAAATTCTATTTACTACTTTTATTGTATTAGGGAAGGTACTGAGAAATATTGCTTTTCTTTCTTTTTTTTAGTGTGGTGTATCATTCAGAAACAATAAGAGATAGATTGATCAATCATCAATAGATAGCTGAGAGAGGATTTATTATGAGAATTGGCTCATGATATTATGGAGGCTGAGAAATCCCATGATACATTATCTGCAAGCTGGAGAACCAGGGAAGCCAGGGCTGTAGTCCAAGTGTAAAGGTCTGAGACCTGGGGGATCCCAAGGTGTAAGTCTCAGTCCAAGGGGAAAATTATCCCCAGTTAAGAACATGGCTTAGATAAATACCAACTGTAAATGGCTTGCTTTTCTACCCTTGTTAAATGTTAACATGCAATTTGATAAATATTTAGTGCCCATCATGCATGCAGATACAATGATGAACAAGGTGAGCGTTGGCCCTGCCTTCATGAAACTCCAGTCTAAAACCATGGACTGGCTTTGTGCATGCACTCTCTACTGCAGCTGCCTTGCTTCTCCGTGGTCAATCCTTCGCGTTCTTCAATATCATCATCCATCATGAGCCCTTGGACTGTGTCTCCCTTAAGCTGTTTGCAAACAAAGGCCTTAAAGGCAGTAGAAAACTTCTGGGCTCTGAGCACTGGCGAGAAAGGATTTGATTATCCGGGCTCCTGCCTTCACATAATTATTCCAGGATTTATGTGCTGGGGTAATGACTTTCCACACCATAATGGCACTGGCATAGAGTCCATCTACACAGAAAAATTCGATGGTGATCACTTCATCCTGAGCTGTACAGGACCTGGCATCTTGTCCCTAGTAAACAAACACTGGACCAAACACAAAAGTTCCCAGTTTTTCATCTGCACCACCATGATTGAGTGGTGGGTGGCAGGCATGTGGTCCTGGGGAAGGTGAACAAGAGCTTGACCATCATGGAAGCCATGAGGCACTTTGGGTTCAGGAATGGCAAGAAAATTACCATCACCAACTATGGGCAACTCCAATGCATTAGACTTCTGTTTTATTCTAACCACTGAACTTTTCTAGTGACCAGAGTGCACCCCTCCACTCCACCTGCTTGCAATAGTCCTATAATCTTTGTGCTCTCGCTATAGTTCTTTGGTTCCCACCTTTTCCTTATTCTCCTCCAAATCTAGCTGGATTGCAGAGTTAAGTTTACAATTACAAAATAAAAGCTAAGTAAAATAAAATTGTGGACAAAGCCGAATTTTTTTCCATATCCACAAGGACTAGAATACACACTAAAGTGTTCGGTAGGTGATAATGATCTTTATTAATCCCATTAGTATTAACTGCAAGATTATAAAATGTTTATGTTCCCCCTTCAGGTGATTATTGTCTCCTGGGTGCAGGCAACTGCCAACAGGTGTGTCTCTCAGGGATAATTAGTAGACCCAGGAAGACAAGTAGCTTATTTAGTGTGCCAACTTCAGTGTGGTGGCTGGGCACGGGGATGAAAAAGATTTTGAAGACACAATGGAGCTCATTGGGCGAGAGTTCTGCGAGTGCCATGGGCAGTCCTGGCCGATGAGCTTGCACAGCCCACAGCAAACAGGTTCGCATCTCACGTTGCTATTCTATTCATCATTTGTAAGATGCACCTTTTCATTATTGAATATTTGATATCTCTGAAACTAGGATCTGTCTCTCACTATGACCTTGTGTGTCAGATTGTAGTTGGTGGTACGTTCCCTTTTGTTGCGGTACATGGAATGACCGTGTGCCTAAGGTCAGCAGCTGCTTCTCTCTGATAACCTGCTTGCACTCTTCTGCTTGCTGTCCTTCCTTAGCTGCAACCAGGGGCCGACCCACTCAGGCAGCTGGGTGGAGCTACTGGAAGCACAGATGCTAGAGTGGGACCTCACTCCCTGACTCCAGCATTCACCCACCAAATGACCTTGGTTGAGTTACTCAAGTGCTCTGGGCCTTTGTTTCTTCATCTGTGAAATGGGGATATTCTTACTAACTACTGCAAACAATTGTTATGAGAGTTAAATTAATTAATAGATACAAAGAGAATGAAACAAAGAGATCTTCTGGTTATTACCTCTTTAGTGCCTTCCCACATTGGTCTAGCTTCCTATTGCCTATTGCTTTTTCTTATTTATTTTATGAATAATAGTCACATGGCTACTATTTGCTATTTGAATGCACCTTTAGGAGCTTGCCACTACTTCCCATGTGACTTTCCTATTTCCTCCAAACAAATATGTTCTCTCTTAGAGGAATTCTGATAAGTAAAAATGTGTGATATATTTTGATAATTTTTTCCCAGAAGCATCTGGATGCAAGAGATTGGGAAGGAGGAGCCTGATGGAACAGAACTGGTTTGTTGGAAAGATTTAGGGGAAATGATGGAAAAAAATGGGTTGGAGCCAGATGGCCATTTGAAGGACAAATAGGATGCTTCTCCCAGAAGTCTAGTGCCATTTGTATTTTGACAGCAGTCTTCTATGCTACAAATACTCAGCCACACTGGCCCACCATCATGGTAACAGAGATCTTTTGCACCTTGAAATCTTTCTGCAAGGGGAGGTGATGCTTCTTCAGATGTTTCCACATATGAAGCGTGGCCCTAAAGTCGGCAGATGTGAGCTGAGAAGTCAATTTGGGCTCAGGTGGAAGCTGAAGATTCCAGGAACAACATTTCAGACGAAGGAGCCTTAGAGAAAGCTATATTAAAAACCAGAAGACACCCTGGCGCATCTGGGTCGGAGGTGTGTCCCAGGCCCGCATGCCCTCGTAACTTTTTCCAGACCCTTAACGCTAGAGTTTGAATGGCTGTGGTCCTGGCATTCTCTTTGGTAAAGCTGGACAAAACAACCGACTCTTCGAATGGAAAATTCCTTCTGAGTGGAGTTAGCACTTCCAGCTCCAGAAATCAAACACACTGAAGGCAGAGTGTGTCTTGGCACAAGGAGACCAGTGCCCCATCTGGTGAGTACTCCAGTGTTAGTTTATTTTGCTGTGACCTTGTCTGCAAGAACAAATAGCTTTCTAGCTGGTCACCTTTGCAACAAAGTAAGAGCTTTTGAATGGGGATTTTTGGGAAAAAAAATTGTTTTTTGTTGTTTGGTTTGTTTTGGGTTTAATGAGTCAATGCTTCGTTTTGTTCTGCGTGTTTATAACCAAAACTAAATGTGTGCGTAGGGTCTTGAGCCTCCCCCCACAACGATTTCCTTATTTGTTCCCAGAAAAATTCCAGTGCCAGATTTTGCCATAGCAACCAGAGGCAAATATCAAGACAGTAATAAAGAGCAAACTGGGAAAGGGTTTCCCTCCAATGTGGCTTCATTTGTGTAGGATAGCCACCTTCTGTGCAGAACTATGGAAGGCGAGAGAAGACATGGGACTCCCCACTGGGGGTGCAGCTCAGTCCCCAGGCCCCAGGCCCCAGGAATTGTATCTCCCAGCTGGCCAGGCCAGGTGCAGAAGAGCTGCCCTGTCTGTTCCTTGGGTTTTGCACAGGTTGTATATTGATCTTTATTTTTATATGTCAATTTTTCAAAATTAGCTGTATTAAATTAGTATTTCATTGTGCTTTTCCCCTGAAGCATTTCATAAATAAGCTTGTGGCTTGGTTCCTCATTGCCCCTCAAATGCTCTTTGGAAGAAATCAGGGTAGATATAAGTAAGTCAAACAAAACAGGAAGACATGAGAGCCTTCAAATATCTGTTGGTGCTATCCTTTGGAAGATGCCCTTCTCTGTCACTGTTGTCATGGTGACGTTATGAGGTCACACTACTTGCCTATAGGTAAATCCATCTCTGGTTTCCCTATGTGTACCTTCTTGCTAAAAGTGCTGTGGTTTTCGAGTTATTTCAGGTGTTGGTTCTGTGTTCTGTGTTGGTGAATGTTCAACAGCTGGCCCTCGGAAATAAATTGCCTTGATTTGTAGAGTGTGCCAATTTCTTTGGTGTAAATACTTCCATCATGGCTGACTTCAAGCTAGAGAATGACCTCAGAATGTGGATCTGGAATGAGATATACACAATGACTGTGGTGTGTGGTGTGTGGTGTGAGCTGGCTGCACCATACTGTGGGTGCTCAGTCTCAGCACTTTGGCCTTTGGGGCTTGATAATTCTTGGTCACTGGTGGCTATCCTGGGCATTTGATGTTTAGCAGCATCTCTGGCTTCTACTGACTAGGTGTTGAGAACAAAACCCCTCTCCAAGCTGTAACAACCAAAATACCTCCAGATGTTGCCAAATATCCCCCAAGGAGCAAAATCATGACCAGCTGCCAGCTCTGGGCCATTCTGCATGGATAGTGTTTAGAAGGTCTACTTGGCAGACAGTAGGCCTTCACCAACTATTTCCCATGAACCACCTTGAATATGCATACAAAAAGTTCTCTCTTGGTATTTCAGACAGGGCATTTTAAAGAACCAGAGTGCGCTTCCTTGGGGAGTCTTAAGAAGAGTGTTGCCATAAAGAGTGAAGGCGCTGGGATCAGCGTGGTCACTAGAGGCCAATCAAAGAAATTCCATGGATTCAATTCAAGTAGAAGATAGATCATGGCAGACTGCAGAGATCCTCTAGTCCAACTTTTTCTGAATTTAGATGAGAGTGAGAGTCAGAGGCAAGGAGTGACTTGTCCAGGGGCAACACGGGAGCTGTGGGTGTGCTGGGGAGAGTCACAGAGGCATTGAGGTAAATGCGATGCCTCTGTGACATGTGAGATTTGAGACTGGCTCCAACTGGTAGCTATACATGTTTTGTGGGCTTCATGATGCTAGGTTTAGATGGATGCACTATGCCAACTCCCTGTCCCTGCCTCACCACCCCTTAGAAATACCTGCTCATGAAAACCACATTATAATTGACAGACTAATGCTTCAGATGGAAGTATTCCCATCAGCTGCAGGAGCGAGTAGCTTATTCAAATGTCATATTCGGGAAACTCAAGCTCCTTGTCGTTAAAGAATAACTGTTGAAGATTGTCACTGACTCCTCTTTTCCTCCTTCTCATGTCTGCTGTGGGACTTCTCATCAATGAGGGGTCTCACCCATTCTCAAAATGATCTCAGAGAAGGATTTATAGACAAAACTGACTTTCCAGTAGAAAACATAAGATAAGATATTTATGATAAGAAGTAAGAAAGTACTTCCTCATTTGCATTGGAAATGCATTTTAAATGCACAGAGGTGCCCAGTCTAAAAATATTAGGGAGGGATTGTCTTCATCAACAGCTCCCTGGCACTGGAAGTTCTTGTGCAATTAGAGCCTCACACCCTGGTAAGTCAATACATTGAAATGACAATCAATTGGGCCTGGTGAGGAGGCCAGGCCTGCTTTTATCAGGGGCTGAATTAAAGTGGAAAAAGTGCTTCCATAGGTCTTTAAAAGAATTAAGATTTGGTGATTTTATGTGGAATAATCCATCGCTACATTCCAGATTAGTTTTGCATAATAGGAAGGGCTGGCTCTTGAGAAAATTTGGCATAACCAGAGTTTATTGTGACCAGTTCATCCTTCTCACTCTCCTCCACCTCACCCTCACCAGGTCCACAGGGGTCATGCAGACACCCCAAACACCTGTCCATCCCTGGTCCATTTCTTCTCATCCAGGGTTAGCCTGCATCAGTCTTTCAAAGCTTTCTGGGCAATTGGATTTCTGCTTTCTTTTCCCAGAGGACAATTCAGTCTCAGCATCTTAATTTAAAAGGGTCAATAAAGCAGGGTGTCAGGCACTGTATCAGGCTAAGGGGAGTTTATATTGAGTTGTGGGGAACACTTAATACAGCCCTGTATTAGGATCCTCCCTACTCACAGCCCAAGAAGAAAGGCCTCAGGGAGAAGGAAAAATCCTCTCCTCTCTGACATGAATTAAAAAAAAAAATGACTGCTGGTGATTGAACCCAGGGCATCCTGCATGCTAGTCAAGTACTCTAATACCGAGTTACACTCCTAGCCCTTTTTTATTTTGCTTTGAGTCAGAGTCTTGCCAAGTTGCCCAGACTGGCCTTGAACTTGCCGTCTACCCACCTCAGCCTCCTGAGTAGCTGGGATTACATGTGTGTACCCTGCCCCATCCCAGGCCTAGTTTTTAAATTTGTGATGAAGCTATCTATAATGGCTTGGATTTAGAATGTCCCCCCAAGCCTTCATAGGTAGCAATGTTGGAAGCGGGGCTTGGTGGCTCAGGAGGGGTCTCTGGGGGTGTGGTCTTGGGGATTATATGGTTCCTCCTTCCCCTGCTCTCTCTCTGCTTCTGCCTTTGCCTCTGTCCTGTGAAGATCAGAGCCCTTGGGCTCTCCCTCTCTGTTTCCCGACACCGTGCCCCGTTCTCCACAGCCAGGGCCTGACATAGACTGAACCTCTAAATCTCCAAAAACTGTGAGAAACAAATCTTCCTTCTTCTAAATTGATTTTGGATTACAGCAGTGGGAATGTTGACCGAAACATGTCTATCTGCACAATAGCTAATGATTTTTTCCCCCTCAAAGTGGAAAAGGAGCTTTCAAAGAAGAAGCAGTGTTGTGTTCTAAGAACAGCCCTGGGAACTAGAGGGACCACACTGAGGAGAACTTAAAGGATGTGCTTTATGGCATTTGCCCTGGAGCCACATTGGAGACTTCTGCAGCTCAGCAGTGCACCTTTGCACCGCTGTGCATGTCGCAAGGGCAGGACCTAGACGTGAACGTGTTGGTCATTGGAAACAGCAGATTCCAAATAGCTGCCTCATTACACTGTTCCTTCAGAAGATGCAAGTGTGCCAGCTACTCCTCTCTGTCATACGATCCTTCTCAGCTCTGCAACCCAGATGTGAAAAGCAGAGAGCATGCCTTTGGATTTCATTTCTAAGAGTGGAAAATATACAATTCACTATGAGATGTTTAAAATAGGAATATACTATTATACTATTCCCCATGTGTATCCATAGCCTTCTGACAAGTAGAGCACACTTGTACGCTGCTCCCTATTGTGAAGTGGTTAAGCCAGATTGGCAGCTTCTGGCTGGGCTTTGAGGTTTGGTTGGGACAGGCCTGGTCCTCAGTTTGTGGGCTGAGTGGCTGGATTTGTGTGGGTCCCTTTATTTGGGCCACTCAGATACTGGGGGACTCATTCACTCACTTATACTCACAGCCTAATTTATTCATCAGAAGGATTTATTGCACTAGGAACTTTGTGAAGACAGGACCGTAGTGCTAACAGTGTTGGGCATGTAATAGGTTTTTTTAATTTTAATTTAAGAGCTGTACTGAGGTACAGATGATGTGGAATCAATTGTGCCTAAAGGAGTTCTGAAACATGTATATACATCCATGAAGCCATCACTATCGCCCCTATAATGAACATATCCATCAGTCCCAAATTTCTTTGCATCCTTTCGAAAACCTTCCCAAGTCCTCCCATTGTCCTCAGACAACCACTGTTCTGCTTTCTGTCACTATAGGTTAGTGTGAATTCTCTGGAATATTCTATAAATTGAACCATACAACATATATGCCATTTTGGGGAGGGGTCTGACTGCTTTCACTCAGCATAATTATCTTGAGATTCATTGATGTTGTTTCATAGATTAATAGTTGATCCCTTTGTATTGTTGAATAGTATTCCATCATATAAATTGTAATAGGTGAATCTTTTTTTTTTTTTGTGGCACTGGGGATTGAACCCAGGGGCATTTTACCTCTGAGCTACACCCCAGCCCTATTTTATTATTTTTTTTAAATTTTGAAACAGGGTCTTGCTAAGTTGCTGAGGCTGACTGCAAATTTGCAATCCTCCTGTCTCAGCCTCCCAAGTACTGGGATTACAGGCATGCATCATCACAGCCAGCTGACAAATTGTTCTTAACAAGAGTTTGTGGCTTTACATGGACTTGAAAATTCTTAAACATATAAATTTGGGGGAGAGGAGACAATGAGATACCACCATTCTAGTGAGTAGGTTTAACTCTGGAAGTAAAAATGGAAATCAGGTTATGAGTTAGCATGGTAGAGAATTTTCTTGTCATCTAGTATCTGTTCTGTTTCTTTTTGTAGCAATAGAATGCCTGATTTTGGGCTAGACACAGAACTGTCTGGAATAAAGACTTTATTTGCCAGCCTCCTGTGAAGTTATGTCTGGCCACGTGTCTGAGTTGTGGTCAATATGATGTAAGCAGAAGGGGGTGTGAAATTTCTTAGAAGTCTCCTTGAAGGAAGGAAAATTTCCTCTTCTTCTTCCTCCTACTTCCTATTATCTGGAATGTAGCCATAATGTTTGGTGTTCTGGCAGCCCATTTGAACCAGAAAGGATCTTGAGAATGGAAGCCACTCATGGCTGAGCAGGAAAGTAGAATCAGCCTGGGTCTCTAATATGATAGAGTGCCATGCCAGGCCTGAAATCATTACTTGTAGAATCCGTGACTGTGGGAAGGAAAGAAAATTCATTTTGTTTAAACCACTGCTCTTTTGCATTTTTCTGTGTCTTTCAGCCCAAATAATTTTAACTGATACAGCTAGTAAGGGCAGAGAGGATAGAACAAGAAGGAACCTAATGTCACGGAAAGGTAGAAAGGTTATTTACATCACATTAATGTGTCCATCTTCATTCTTGGGATGTTTCTGACTGACATTAGCTACCAAATATCTTTTCATGAGTTCTGGAAAAATACTGACAAATCATTATTTGTTATTTTTATTTTTAAAATTGATACATAAGCTGGGCATGGTGGCACATGCTTGTAATCCCAGCATTTGGGAGGCTGAGATTGGAGGATCCCGGTTCGAGGCTAGCCTCAGTTACCTAGTGAGGCACTCTACAACTTAGTGAGACCCTGTTTCAAAATAAAGAATAAAAACAGGGCTGGGGGTATAGCTCGGAGGTAGAATGCCTCTGAGTTCAATCCCCAATACTGCAAAAAATAAAAAAAATTAAAAAATTGACACATAAAATTATACACATCATTTGGGTTCCATGCGATGTTTTGAGGCATGTATACATTATGTAATGTTCAAATCAGGTTAAACATATCTGTCTCTTCAAACATTTGTCATTTCTTTATGGCAAAAACATTCCATAGTCTTTCTTCTGCTTTTTTTGAAATGTATAGTTCATTCATTATCTGTAGTCACTCTACCATGCAATCACCCACTAGAACTTCTTACCCCTGTCTGACTATGACTTAGTACCCACTGATCGACATTTCCCATCCTGCTCTCCCTCCTATTCTCCTCAGCCTCTGGGAGACATCATTCTACTCTCTACTTCTATGAAATCCAACTTTTCATATCTCACATATCAGTGAGATAATGTAGTGCTTGTCTTTCTGTGCCTGCCATTTCACTTAACATAACGATCTCCAGTTTCATCTATGTTGCCACAAATGACAAGATCTCCTCCTTTCTTATGGCTGAATAGTATTCCATTTTGTATATATACAACCTGTGTTTTCTTCATTATTCATCAGCTGATGAAAACGTAGGTTATTTTGATTTCTTGGCTATTGTATGATGAATCTTTTTTTTTTCTTTTTTGTGGCACTGGGGATTGAACCCAGGGGCATTTTACCTCTGAGCTACACCCCAGCCCTATTTTATTTTGAAACAGGGTCTTGCTAAGTTGTTGAGACTGACTGCAAATTTGCAATCCTCCTGTCTCAGCCTCCCAAGTACTGGGATTATAGGCATGCATCACCACAGCCAGCTGACAAATTGTTCTTAACAATTCTCCTTTTACATTTACTTACATTTAACTTGGCAGCTCTGTGATGTGATGTGGGGTTATCCTAATATTATTAAAGAAACTTACAAAACAGAGTTACAGTGGCTTACTTAGAAGTGCTTTCTATGTATACATACTCTTGGGTTATTGTGTATGAATTCTTGTTATGTTTAATTCCTAGTGATCCTGTGGCTAGCACCCCCTTCTGTATGTTTGAGATCATATATAATATATCATATATATATCATATATAATTATATATGATCTCAAACATACAGAAAACAGTGTATCCAGATATCACTTATCTGGCAAACACAACCCTGAAGAACAGCTGTTGTCCACTTTATTTATTGATTTAGCAGTGGAATACCTTTTTCAAATAGCACCATAGCAGAACCTGTGATATAGAACATTTATCAGAGCTTCTTGGATTGGAGCAGGAGTGGAGAGCTTGGGGTCCCCCTCCCCTCCACTGTGGCCCCTGAGCTTCAGTCTTAGAGCCTGAAGGCTTTGTGAATGCAACTGAAAACTGCAGATTTAGAACATGCTTAAGATCCAGAATGTGGCTGAGCACTGTCCTCAGCTCAGAGGAGATTGGGGGATGCAGTTGGCTGTCCCCATATGTCAAAGCCCAGACATTTTATTCATGAGGGAGCCTCAAAGACTCATTCACATCTCTGCACGCTTATTTTAGGTGCAATTCTGATGAGTGTTGTAATCTGGCTTCCCAGTCACATAGACATAGAACAGCTTAGAAGGGAGACAGTCAGACACAGCCAGACATGAATGCTGGCAGGTAGACCAATGAGAGAGGAGGCAGGATGTTTAAAAAAGGCAAATGCAAGGCATTAAAAACCATCTTCTAAGGTCGTTTAAGGTAAGTGTCGTCTCCCTAATATATTCCAGTGGGCCATGAAGCATCATTTTACATGTTTACATACATATTTAACATATTTGTACATCATGTATACTTATGCACATATATATATATACATACATATATATTTGTGTGTCTATATTTATATACATTTAATGGATGTGGGTGTGTAGTCATATATAATATGTATACACACATACTCATGCACATGCACCCACACACACACACTGTTTTGCTTAGTGTTTACACGGGCAATCCTGAGAAGAAAAGCTTCCTTGTGATTTATATTTTACATTTTATGTTATAATAATATTAGTACTTATCCAGGGGCTGTTCTAAGTGCATTGTTAATTTATTTAACCTCCAACGACTACTTTCAGAATAACTGTCACTTTACTCGGGGGCACAGAGAAGCTCAGTCCCTTGCCCAACATCACAAAGCCAGCATGTGGTAAAACTGGGATTCAAACTCAGGAATCCTGGCTCCAGGGCCCGTGTTCTTAATATATTCCATATCTTAGGAGAATTTCCCATATTTAAACAACAAAATTCCAAACATCTTGTGGCTAGCAAACGCTTTCTGTTGTCTGGGAAACTCACTTATCCAACATGTGGAAAATTCACTTGTCCTCCAACAACCCTGGGGGAACGAGAGGGTGTACTGAATAGTGACTGGAACCCAGGTCTCCAAATATCCTCCTGCAGGTCCCCTCCCCTCTGCCCCATGGCTTGAAAGGAAGCCCAAGAGGCAGGTCACTTGAGCAGGCCTGAGCAACCGGGAGCTCGCCCGTACCAGCCTGTGGGCGATAGGAGGGGATCACTAGGACCCAAACCACCTGCACGATGGCTGCACTTTCGTCTACATTGTTGTCATCGTCCTAGTGGCTCAAGAGGTATTCTGGAGTTGACATAAAGGCTGCTGAAATTTTTTTAGAGACTTTTCTTTTTATTTTCTTCCCTGGGCTGTGTTTATAGACCGTGGCAGAAGAGTCAGAAGACTTCAAGCTTCAAAAGTGAATCCTGTTTCAAGTTAGGAAAATGCCACAGTGTGGGGTGCAGTTTGGCCGGTGTCACTGCAGGCGCTGGCATTCGCCTGGCTTCATCTCCAACTCTGGTTGCTGCTCTTTGTGCTCAGGGACTCAGGAATCGCCATCGCTGTGGCTTTTGCCGGTGCTCTGCCTGCAGGCATGGCCTCATTTCTACCATTCTGGAATGAAGCACGGTTTCAAGGGAAGAGTCTCATTGTAAAAGGTCTACACATGCTGAAGGAAGTCAGGAACACACTTTTTAATAGGGCTGGAGTGTTAACTTATTATCCACTCCCCAATGTTGTGTTGAAAGTTGATGAGTCACAAACAGCACATTACACGCACGCATACACTTGATCCATCCACCGAGCTTTAAGAAATGAATTTTCTAACTGGGCATGGTGGCGCACGCTTGTGATCCCAGTACTTGGGAGGCTGAGACAGGAGGATCGCAGGTTCAAGGCCAGCCTCAGCTACCTAGTGAGGCGCTTCGCAACTTAGTGAGACCCTGTTTCAAAATAAAGAATAAAAAATGGGACTGGGGGTGTAGCTCAGAGTAGTATACCCCTGGGTTCAATCCCTAGTACCCCCCCCCCCAAAAAGAAACTAATTATCTTTTCTTTGTTTTTAAAAGATAACCCCCATTCCCAATTTTAAAAAGCAAATAAGAATACTCAGTCCATTTGCTGACATCTTAGTGAAATCAAATCACTGGTAGTTTATGAATCACTCCATATTATTTCAAGCCAATCCTATTTAACCCACCCCCACCTTGAAAAGCCCAGTATTTATGTTATTTTTGCACTATTTTTGAACATCAACCATACCTCTAACACAGAGAATATCTCATGGAATAGTTTTTGTTGCATCTCCACCACCCTTGTTAGGCTGTGGCTTTCTCAAAGGTAGGATTCATAACTAATACATCGCCGTACCCTTGCCCATAGGTGTCGTATGCAGAATTCTAAGATCGCTCTCAAGGTTTCTAGCCCCTGTGGTGTACATACCTTAAATACCTTCTCCTGGAACATGGATGGGACCTGTGAATGCAATAGCTGTCACTCCCTGGTTAGGTTACATTAAATGGCCAAGGTAGAGGGACTTAGAAAATTAAAAAAAAAAAAAAAAAAAAAAAAAAAAAAAAAAAAAAAAAAAAAAAAAAAAGGTCCTAGATTAGTTGATGTTGAGTTAATCGAAAGGGAGATTGTACAGGTGGGCCTGTCTTAACCAAGTGAAAGCCCTTTAAGGAGGACTGGGAACTTCCCAATCACCTGCTGGCTTTGAAGAAGGAAGCAGCCACGTTTTAAGAGGGCCTATGGAGGGTACCACGTGTCAAGGGCCTGAGGGTGCTCCTAGGAGTTGAGAAATGTTCCTAGCCAACATCTGGCAAAGAAACAGGAAGCCCAGCCACACACCCACAAGGAAATGAATTCTGCAGACAACCCAAATGGACTTGCAGGTGGATATTTTTCCCAGTCCAGCTTCCAGGTAGGAATGTAGCTAATAGACATCTCAATTATAACCTTGAGATGCTGAGCAGAGAACCCAGCTCAGCTGTACCTGGACTCCTAGCCTGCAGAAACTATGAGATAGCACACATGTGTTGTCTTAAGCCACTGAGGTTGTGGCAATTTGTTGTGCAATGATAGAAAACTAGTACCGTCGACATTTCTTAAATGCTTGCTGAAGTTAGTTTAATCAGGGAAACTGGATATTTGAAATGAATCTTGACTAGAGTTTTGGCTCATTTTAAGAATGTAGGCATCTTGAAGAACTGCCATCTTCCTTTGGGCCTTCCATCCGTGCAATCAATTTCACCCACTTCCAAGTTTTCCATAAATCCCAGCTTCTGATTGTCTGGAAATAGGAAGTAAGATTCCCTCTAGCCATCATTTGGCATTTGGGGGAGATAAAATGGATAAAAATTGATGTTGAAATGAGACCACCATCATTTTTCAGTCTGCTCACCATGTACAGAGCTCAGGATGATTAGAAAATAGAAAACACATGTGAATGGCTCAAACCCCTTTAGTTAAATCACATTTACATAGATCAGTTTTCCCAAGGGATGCAAGTTAGCTGAACTTAAGCAATTAAAAAAAATAAAACAAAACTAGAACCTTTTGCTAAAGCCAAAAAAACATGGATGAGTTAAACCATATCAGATGTAATGGTTTGTTTGGAGAAGTGTTTGGTTTGTTGTCTACATGTGTGCTTTTTTCTTTTTCTTTTTCTTTTTTTTTTTTTTTTTAGGGTGGATGGAACAGCAAAACTTGCCTGATCTTAAGCTGCCATTGTAGATGTGGAATAGCCCAGATTTAGTTCCACCAAAGTGGTCCATAACTCAGGATCACCAAAGACCCAGGTCAGGGACTCGCTGTCCACTCTATCACATTCTCAAAGCATTTTAGGACGGTAGCAGAGAGACTGAATGTGGCTGAAATCAAGATGGAACCTAGTTCTGGTCTTGGTGTCCCAGGACCTTCAAATACCTAACCTTAGGGGTTCCTCTCTGTGGTTGGTTCTACCATGTTGCCGGCAAGAGCAAATGTTTTGGCCCTGGAGCTTCTTCCTTCCCACTGCCAACATTTTCAATTTCATTTGCCCTTGGCTAAACGTAGCTTCCTGTTTCTAAAAAAAGAGGTGGAAAGAGCCTTTTGAAGGCTTCTCACAGTCTCGGAAGGCTTCATGGGCCACAAACAACTCTTAGCAAACAACAATTTGATGAGTTAAGTGTAAATGGATCAGAGACATATGGATTCCATTTTGGCGGGGAAATACACATGGGCTTAGGATGTAAAGCTGGGTGGTGTGGGGGCGGGGCGGGGTAGGGAATGCTTGGAAAAATGTAGTTTGGGTCATGCCAATTGCAGAATGTTTGAGACAAATAATTTGAGATGTTTTGCCCAACCTAGAATGTGGCTGGGTTCGCCCTTTCCTTCTATTTAGGAGTCATTTTCAGACTCGGCACACATGCCAACCCTGGTTTGGGTCTTGGGTGGATTGTTAAAAATGCAGTGAGTTTGAAAGGTCTTTCCACGTGATTCCTGTGGAGCCTGTGAACTTGCAGGATGGGGTGGCATTTGGGCAGAGCAGGGCATCAGAGACACCCCCTGCCTCTAGGCCACACTGCTCTTTGGCTCCTCTGATATATTCTACTTGTGCAGGTTCCCAACCCAGGCCATGTTCATGAGATGTGTTGGCTTGAGAAATTTCTTCAACCTCAGTCTCCTCACCTGTGAAATGGGGACAATAGCATCTGTCCCAGAGCCCATGCACATTGGGGTGCTGGATGGCATGGAACTGAGAGGAGTGTGAACTCTAGAGGCATAGTCCTGGGACCCACACTCCAGCCTGACACTTGTGTGAACTTGGGAAGTTCTTTAGTCTCTCTGTGTTCTTCCTCTATTTAGTGGAGTGTATTAGTTAGCTTTGGGATACTATAAAAAATATCTGAAATAATCAACTTGAGAGAGGGAAGGTTTGTTTTGACTCACTGTTTCAGAAGTTCCGGTCCATGATCAATTGGCCCCGTTGCTTTGGGCGTTCAACACATCACAGTGGGGAGCATAGGATAAAGCAACCTGCTCGCCTAGCCTTGTGGCTCCTGGAAAGAGAAAGAGAGAAAGAGAGAATGCACACAAACAGGGCCTGTGATCCCAATATCTCTTCGAGAGCACTCCCCCAGTGATTTAACTGACTTCCACTAAGCCTTTCCTTTTTTGTTTTTTTTTTTTTTTTTTTTTTTTTGGTACTAGGGATTGAACTCAGGGGCATTCTACCTCCGAGCTATACCCCCAGCCCTATTTTTCATTCTTTTTATTTTTGAAACAGTGTCTCCCTAAGTTGCAGAGGGCCTCACTAGGTAGCTGAGGCTGGCCATGAACTGGGATCCTCCAGTCTTAGCCTCCCAAATACTGGGATTACAAGTGTGCACCACCACGCCCGGCTCACTAAGCCCTTCCTTCTAAAGGATCCATTATCTCCTGGTAGTGCCACTACATCTGCCTTTGCATCCATTGCAAAGAGTTACATTGAGAAGTAAGAGGTAATACATGTAATGAACTTAGCACAGTGCCTGGAACATAATAATGTTTCTGCAAATAATAAAAATCGCTTCTGTTATTTATAATTTTTCTTGTTCCATTCAGTCTTTGGATGATGTATAAAAGAAGGTGACTTCATTGCCATGCTGGGGACAAGCTCAGCCCCTTACACATTCTGCAGAAACCTCCTCTAGCTTACTCTCCTTTTCTTAGTGCTTCAGCTTGTAGACTCCTTGCTTTTGCTGCCCCCAAATAAAAAGCAGGTAGACACTTTGGTCTAATTAGACACATCTTTTCTCTGTCCTAGGAAAGATCCTTTTCTCTTGTTCACTTTACCACCATCTAATATGCACAGACACTTAGTTTAAGCACAACTAAATTGTACTAGAGTGTGAGAAATTTCATAGGCTCAAATGAAAGGAAATCATGATCCCAGAGTTTTGTTGGTTTAAGGCATTGCTTCTCAATCCTTCCTGCATGCTAAGATAAGTTAAGGGGCATTAAAAAAGATAGTAGAGATTTTGAGGATATAGCTTAAAACACTCCAGGTCTTCTAACGTGCATTGGGGTGAGAACTGCTCTGGCTGAGGCAATCAGTAGGCATTGCAGGTACTTTGGGTGGGTGGTCATCTCTCATCCTCACCCCTTTAACTCCCTGATTTCTGTCCTCCTTACCATGGGTGGTCTTTCCTCTGGGGGTCACTAGATCCTTCAGGAGCAAGGGCACTGCACCTCTTCTTTGAACCCCAAGTAGGCTTTGGGTCAGAAATGCCACCTAGGTGGTCTACAGAGAGATCTTGTCTGAATCCATCCATCTTTGCTCCTGATGCCTTCTGGCTGCAGTTTCTTTACCCCTCCCGTCTTTATCAGAACTGAAGAAGCACATTTTTCTTCCTTCCTTTTTGTCCACTGACCACTGCCTGCACTTGTTTGCTTCACCAAGCATAGTTTCAGAAGTTGTGTTGTGTAGTAAAAGAGGAGGGAATCTGAGGTTGGACCTGGTTTGAAATCTCTTTGGCTACTGAAAAGTTACTTAATCTCTACTCATTTGTAAAATACAAATAACCTTATGGAGATGATACTATTGTTTTGAAGATTGAAGGAGATAAAGGAGGGGTGACAGTTGTAGTGGGGGCGGTGGTAATGATAATGATGCCTGGTAATGGAGATGTTGGTAGTGATGGTGATGATATAATGTTATAGTGGTGACTGTGGCAGGTGGTGGCTGTAGTGATAGCTTTGGTGTTGGTGGTGGTGCAATCATGATGGAGATGTTGGTTGTGGTAGTAGTGAAGGAGATGGTGGTGATTGTGGTGGTGATGATGGAGATAGTGTTGGTTGTGGCTGTCGTGGTGGTGATGGAAATAGTGGTGATGTTAGTGGTGATGATGATGGTGGTGGTGGTGATGGAGATGGTAGTGGTGTATGTGGTAGTGGTGGTGATGATGGTGGTCATTGTGGTGGTGGTAATGGTGGTGGTGGTTGTGGTGATGGAGATGGTGGTGGTGGTGTAGTGGTGATGGGGGTTTTTGTTGTTTGTGGTGTACTGGTGATGGAGATGGTGGTGATAGGGGTGTTAATGATATTAGTGATAGTAGTTGTGGTGCTGATGACTGAGATGATATTCATTCTGATGGTGATGGTGGCGGTGATAGGTTGTTGGTGGTAAGGTGGTGACTCAATGGTGGTAATGATAAAAGTTCAATAGAAAAAAAAGTAGAAATGGGTGTGGTGGCACACACTTGTAATCCCAGTTCTCGGAAGGCTGAGACAGGAGGATTGCAGGTTTGTGGCCAGCCTCAGCTACTTAGTAAGCCCTCTGCAACTTAGTGAGATCCTGTTTCAAAAGTAAAGAATAAAAAATAGGGCTGGGGTTGCTGGGGTGTAGCTCGGAGGTAGAATGCTCCTGGGTTCAATCCCCAGTACTGAAAAAAAAAAAAAAAAAGCAGGAACCATGTGAGAAGCAAAGGCAGAATGGTCTTCCCATTTGCTAAGGCCATGGAGTGGCTGGTTCAATCAGGAAAGCAGAGCTACCCTGAATGGAATGGAATAAAGGAATTAGTATAGGGATTAGATTTACCCCATATGAAAACTGGTAGAGAAGTCAAGGCTATTGCCTCTGTGTCTGGTGTCAGTCCTAAAGTTGCAGGTCAGCAGGGTCTGCAGATAGAATGGATGTGAAGTGGGGGAGCACGAACAAACTGTATCATACATCTGACTCTCGCCTTGATAACTAAGGTGACCTACAGGAAAAGCTGCCCCTTGACACAGAGCTGCACATGTGCCTGGCTTAGGACTCAGACCTGCTGGAGGAGATGCAGTGGAGCTGGGGATCCTGCAGACCAGCCACTGCCGGCACCAATGAGGTCTGAGACAATGTGTGTGAGTCATCTCTGTGTCTGGCACCTTCGGATCTCTCGAGTGTAATGATCGCTGCTTCACTTCCAAATCTCTCAAAGATTTCTCTTGTTGCCATCTTTAATCCAGAGCCATACAGGGGGAGGAACTCTGGGAAACGCAGTTCCTGCTTAGTTCTGTGACACAGCATAGGTCACCATGGCAGGGTACTCATGTAGATTAGACAGATTACATGCTTCAGTACCTGGAGTAGTCCATGCACTGTGCTCACCTCAATCATTTCAAGGTTGGAGAGGCAAGAGTAACTAGGGCTGACCTGGGGACAAAGCTAAAGAACTGGACAAGGTAGCCCTTTGCGCTCTCAGATCAAGGAATAGCCTAGTTGTTCCATTTTATCCTCAGAAGTAACAGTGTTTTGGCATCTCCTTTAACCCCTAATCATTCAGGAAAACCATCTTATATCAATCCTTGAATTTGAAATTATGAACTGGAAAGGTGGAAAGCATCTGACTGTCCTGGGGATACAGGTATGTTTTCAGCCTCATTCAGGTGCCAACTTAAGGGACGATTATTCTCAATGGTTACTCTAGATTCTGTTTCAAATGTGTCTTCCTACTACAGCCTCTACCGATGGTCTCTGACTTATGATGGTTTAACTTATCATTTTTCAACTTTTTGATGGTGTAACACTGATACAAGTTTAGCAGAAACTGTACTTTGGATTTTGATCTTTTCCTAGGGGTAGCATTTTGTAGTATGGTGGGTAGCAGAGGTGAGTCAAAGCTCCTAGTTGGCCACACAATCTCGAGGGGGAAACTAGTGAAATGTACAGTAAACTGTGTTACTCAGTGAAGCTGTTTGGTGTATTAATGCGTTTTTTGACTTGTGATTTGTGCCACTTCCAATGGTTTATTGGGATACATCCCCATCTTAAGTTGAGGAGCATCTGTAGTTGAACCTAATAGGTGTCTTTGGTGGCTGACATCCTAAGACCATGGGCGTTCCTGGGACTTCTAGTGCTTGTGAGTTATAGCCTCGTGAAAGCTTCTAATCCTCTTTCAAATGCTCTGGCTTCTAGAGGTTTCATTTGTCAAAAATAAATATGATCCTATTTTTAATCTTTAATTTGTAAATTTTCTTCATTGAAGATGCATTTAGAATTTGGCTCAACTGTGTTCTCTCCCATTTTTGTCTGTTTCTGCTCTAATCCACATCAAATCATGGATGGGTGGCAGAAATGAGAGTAGGTGATTCTGAGTTTTGTACTGAAAAATGAGTAATTTGAGATTTGGTAGTCAGAATTGTATTCTTCACTCTCTCTTTTCCCTTATTTACCCTGCTACCTGGTTTATGAGTATTTTCTCCAGCTGCAAGCAATTTACACAATTTGTAAACTATGTAACTGTTATAATCCTTGTAAAGATGACTAGAGACTGGAAAATGACCAGTTGTCATCAGATTTGGAAACTTGTAGAGAGGATCCCCTTACTTGTGGCTTCATGCCTGATACTTTTCAGATTGTAGACAGGTTATTATAATTATTTTCACTTCAGTTTTCTTATCTGTAACACGGGGAGTTGCCTTGTATACCAGGACATGTTCTTTGAAGCCCAAGGTTGCCAGGCAACTCACTGGGAATTTGGGGGTGGGGAAGAACATGGAATCTAAACACTTCTTACCCCTCATTCGACTAATAAAGAGCCACTTATTTCTGTTTCATAAATTTGGTTTCAGTGATAGATTGAATTATTGCCCAGCAAATAATCAGTCTCTTTCTTCTTTCTCTTGGAGCAGATGCAGACTGTATTCTCCTGTCCTATTGACTTGGACTTGGCCATGCGACTTAATTTGGCCAGTGGAATGTGAGAAGATATGATGGGAGTCAAGGTTTTAAAAATACTTACATGATTTGGTTTACCTCTTATGCTTTCTCCATTTTCAGTGAGAATGTACCCCACGTAGCCACTGGGCCAAGGAACATGGGAGAGATGTTGGATAGATGTAAATCCACGCTGTATCCTAAAGCAGAGCTGTCCCAGCTGAGTTTAGGTAGGTCAGCTCATGATCAATTTGCAGAGATATTACCATGAGAACAAATGTTGATATAAGTTGTTTTATTTTGGGGGTAGTTTGTTACACAGCAGTGTTGTAGCAATAGCTGTCTGATACAGCTTACAAATACATTCTGCCCATAGTCAGATCTCTTCTGGTTTTAAAATAAGACTGAAAAGCATTAAGTTTGCTGATTTTTTAGCTCTCTCATCCAGTTCTCCTAATCTATGGGCTTTCCCCCCCCCCCCCGTGTGTATAAGAGAGAAAGGGAGAAAGAAAGGGTTTTGGAAACAATAAAATCTAGTGGGACTGGGTGTGGTGACACACACCTGTAATCCCAGTACTTGAGAAGCTAAGACAGGAAGATTGTAGGTTCAAGGTCAGCCTCAGCAACTTAGTGAGACCCTCAGTAACTTAGTGAGAAAGATAAAAATTAAGTGGGGCTGAGGGTGTAGCTCAGAGGTAGAACATTCTTGGATTCAATCCCCAGCACCGCAAAAATTAAAAATAAGTAAATAGAATAAAATCTTGTGGAAAGAAGAAAAAACAAGAGAAACTATACATTTTTTGAGGGGAAAAGGGATTATGAGGGAGCTGGGGGAGAGATGAGCAAGTCTATAGTTAAACGTACCTTTTATTTCTTCTTTGAATCTCCAAGTAAACTTCTCTCCACTGATATTATTTTGCACTGTTGCATTATTTTGTCCGTTTTTGTGTTCCAGGTTTTGTGCAATTTCTGAAATTCCGGGAAGAAGGTGAAAGAATAACATTACACATAGCTCCAGGTTGTGCTATGTTTATTTCATGATAGGCCATTCACTTGGACTTAACCTCAAATTGACCTTTCTGATTCCACATGAGACAGCTTTGCTACAGAGTCAAAATCAAGGAGCAGAAAGACTTCTATGGCCAGGGAGGTTTTCCATTCTCATTATTTCTGCCCATGATCAAAAGTGAGGTGCTAGGGAGATTATTTAAAGAAATTCCTGGAACACTTTACTAGGGAAATGCATGCATAGACACTTTGGGGTCTTAAATGTTTGGTACCATAGAAATGTTTGGAACCATAAAAAGTCTGTATGTAGGAGGGAGAAAAATGGGATAAGGAAGGTCTTAAGCTCTTTTCAAGCCCTTTTTACTCCAGCCCCTTATAATATGATTTTATTTTATTCTTAAAATTTTGAGAAACCTTAGATGAGCAAAGAAGGTGACTTAACTGAAGATGATGGGATGGGGGAGGGAAACATCCTAATGCATATGATGTACTTCCACAATCATATCAAAGTAAATCACTAAACTGAACTTGAGAAGGAGGGAGGGGAGGGAATAGAGTGCGAATTGGGGAAGGATTAAATGAGAGATGTGTGCATGTATGCCTTTACCAGCTTGTACTTAACAAAGATGTATTATTACAATGAACCAATAATAATACAATTTTTTGAGAACATCTCAAATGTAAATATAAAACCATCATCCAAAGCCAAGCATGAGATATATCTGTATACCCTCTGCTCTAGTGAATAACTGCAGGATTATCAAATCATGTGTGAAGATGGTCTGTTCAAGGATGAACAACTTTTTAGTTCAGATCATGGGAGGATGGTTCTATTTCTCAGGCAGAGTCTTTTCGAGTTTATGAGGCCATTGTGGGGTGGTTGGGGCTTCTATCTGTGGCAGGGCTGGGTTTGAGGTTATCTCTGCCATCTGCCTGTGCTCAGGTTGTGTCCCTACACTGATGGCCATCTGCATCCGGGTATCAAGTGATTCACTTGCTTGTTTGAGCTGGATCAAACTCCTTTGAGGACAATGGGAACTGCTTAATATTTCATAGCCAGAACTTGGCCCTAACTATGCTTAGGGCATTCTACTGTAGGCTCTGGGGGATTTGCGTTTCTATTCCATAGCATCAACTGGAGAGAACAGGGCTCCAGGAGATCATTTATTTTAGCTCGACTAATAAGTATCTAGCAAACATGAACCTAGCAATTGTTATTTATTGAATGTCAGGAAATTTTATAATAGAACTCTTTTCTGGTAACCTCTAAAAAGAATCAAACAATACATGTCTATCTAGTGAACAGGAGGGGAAGGTGGAGTTAAAAAAAGACAAAATCAATCTATATGAAGGCAAGAAAAAGAAAACAGGAATATAGAACAGTCTAGACAAGGAGTAAATAGGATATTTAATTACATTAAATGTTAATGAGTTAAATATTACAATTTAAAAGTAAAGGTTGCTAGGCTGAATAAAAATCAGAAGTATATGCATCTCACAAGTAACATACCTTAAAATTAGAATGCAAAAACCCTTTATTCATGTTCATAAATGGGTATAGCCCTTTCCAAAAGCAGCATGGCAGTGTTGTACTCCGACTAAAGCTTGTTCATTTGATCACATATGACACTTTAATAGTTAAGACCTTAGAATCTGGATTGGGATAGACCTGTTCAAATCCTGTCTCTGCTCTGAACAAGCTATGTGGCCTAGGGCAAATGAATCAGTTCTTTGTTTCTTCATCTGTAAAATGGAGATGATCAGTACTTTTCTCATAGGGATGCTGTGAGGAGCCAATGATATCATGGTTGTAAAGTGCTTAGCATACAGCCTGGCATGTAGTATCTGTTCAATATATGTTGACTATTATAATCACTGCTGCTGCTGTTTTTATACTTGATCTTAAACAACAAGCCAAGAAGTAATGCTGCTGCTGCTTTTATTAATCTAGTCCTAGGAATCCATTTCAGGGAAGTAATTAAGTTAAAGAAAAAATGTTATATACATAAAGATATTTATGGCATTTTGTCGATAGCATTAAGAAATTAGAAAAAATCTAAATGTTTCACTCATTCATTCAATTTGACATATGCTTATTGAGATCCTATTATGTGCCAGGAACTATATCATATGATTTGGGATACCTCAGTAAACAAAACAGACAGAGACCCCTGCTTTTGTAGGGGAAATTATGTAGCTAAACTATGAGGCAATAGTTCAATAGAATGTTAAGCAATTATTTAAAACAATAGTAACAAAGACACACAAAGGTGTTTGTGATATCATGTAAAATTAAAAAAGCAGAAGAGGAAAACATAAGTGTTTTAAAAATATGTGTGGGTGGGCAGAAAATTGAATGTAGCATTTGGAAATGCAAGTGTTACTACAAATATGGAATTATGTTTTTTTCAATAATTTATGAAATATTTTAAAATATTCAGAATATATATTTTCATATATACTATTTCATAAGTAATTGAGAAAAGTGAATTGGCACTAAAATAGCTTCTTATGGTTTAGGAATCACAGTGAGGTCTGTAGACAGGAGAAGGAAAAATTGCTATTTCAAAATAGAAATGACTCCTGCAGTTCTCCCAGGGCCTAGGAGGCATGGGATTCATGCCAGGGGAAGGTGGTTCTCTGTTAAGGAAACTTTATTAAAGCAGATGAGTAAACAAGGCCCCAAAGCTCCTGGAAAGGGGAGAGTTCAGATTTCAACATGTTTGTATAGTAAAGTAACAGAAGTTTTCCTTTTCCCCTCTTCAGTTTTGGGATAGAGGGGAGAAACAGTGCTTTTGAGGCTGGGGAACTGGGAGATGATAAAGGAGTGATCTAGCTGGGAGGGGCCATGTGGTAGGGCTGCAATTGCAAATTAAAAAAAAAATGTAGGAACTTGGCGTGAACTGGGCATAGTGATGCATGCTTGTAATCTTAGTACTTGGGAAGCTGAGACAGGAGGATTGGAGATTTGAGGCCTGCTTCAGCACCTTATTGAGACCTTGTTTCAATAAAACGAGGTGGGGTAGGTATAGGTTGGAGGTAGAATGCCCCTAGGTTCAATTCCTAATACCAAAAACTAAAACAAAAACACATTTTTTTGTTAAATTATTTTTCTTTTTTATTAACATATACTAGTTGAACAAATTCATGAAACTCAGTGTGCTATTTCTATACATGCATGTAGCATGTACAGATAAAATCCAACCTCCCTTTATTCACCCCTTCCTTCCCTTTCCAACCTCTGTTAATCACTATTCTGCATTCGGGTTGATTTTTTAAGCCTCCACATGTGAGCCATAGCAACTTTAGGAATATTGATAACATATTTAATTTTAGGCTATTCTGTACTCTGTTTTTTTTTCTTAAACTTCAGTAAACATATGATTATGCACATTAGCAACTCTCCATCCTCTGGGAAACACAGTGGGGGAGGGGCAGCGTCCACAGGGTGGAGCATGTGAACAGGTGCATGGAGAGTGTTGCAAATACAGGAAAGGAAATGGTGAGCCCCGACCCAGAAGCCCCTGGAGAGGAGAGGTCAAGTGCAAGGTGCCAGGAGAGCCCAAGTCTTTTCACCCCACCCTCCCTTAGGAGCCCCCAGGAGGGATCTGTACTCCCTGGGATGGAGGCTCAGGCCATTTGGTTTGGATATTAATAGAAGGCTGGTGTCATAGGACATTCATAGCTCCTGTACACAGGGGCACCTGCCGGGTCCTGGCCAGGGGCTACCTTTTTCATATTGACCCTTCTTGGGGTCTTTGATTGCTTCATTGCCACCATTAGCAATGATCTTTTGCGAGTAGGCACAATTCTTCCAGGATGCTCCCTTTTTTAGGGGTGCAGCAGGTCTGGGAGAAGGCTTGCCCTGCCAGTGAGGCCTCAGGAGAAGGGTTTGGACATGTCCTCTGGCCAGTCAGGCAGGGGATGGGCCGGATTTGCTGGCAGATGTGGGTAGTGCAGAAGCGAGAGAGACAGTCCGGCTTCAGACTGCCAGACGGCAAGGAGTACCAAGCCTCTGCAGTACCAAGTCTCTTGGGACTGTGGGGATGGTTCCTAGAGGCTGACCTCTGCTCCCCGGAGACCCTGGTGCCAATGACCTTTGCAGGATTCAAATGTCACATAAAAGTTTGTGGAAGAGCAGCTCCATGTGGCCCTGGTGTACCCAGGCGGGGGTGGGGAACTGCCTGTCTCAGCTGCAGGCCACTGGTGGGGGGGCATCATCTGTAGAAAAGTGAAAACAATCATAAAATAAACTGCTTGTTATTATTTCCATGTGCCAACAACTCTAAACTTGGTCAGTGATAACTGATCCCTCCCTCCTGGGGCAGACCCTTTGGGCCGTCCTACCTCCTGGTCTGGCCAGGCCTTGGGGTAGAGGACAGCACAAGCAAAGGATCCAGAAGGAGCACGTGCAGGAAGAAAACCCAAATTCCTCCAACTGGTAAATAAGTGGCTTTCAGGACTGAACTTGAAAAATGTGAACCCAGCCAAGGGCGGGACAAGAAAATCCCCAGAAGACAGCCGCTGAGCAGAGGTTAAGCAAACATCGGTGCCAAGTGGGGTGGCAGCTCAGCAAATAGACAGCTCCCTTGCTGGGCGAGCACTCAGGATTAGTGTCTTTTCAGAAAAAAAGACAAGAGACTGATCTCAGCTGAGGTGGAGAGAGGGCTGCTGCCTCCTTTGTGAAAGATCACCGCCCTGCAAGAGCTTGAGATACAGTTCTAAGAAAAGCGGGAAAAGGTACACTTGGCCGTCCTACAGTCCCTGGGGTACATCGCAGGCTACTGGATGGGTGGAAGCCTGGGTCCTTCTAAATTCTAGTGTGTGAGGGGTTTCAAGGCCACGCAAGTTTGCAGCAGCAGCTCCCAGAGTATGGTGCCTGGAGCAGCAGGCACACATCACCTGGAAGCATCTCAGAAGTGTGTGTTCTTGGATCCCACAGCAGACCTGAATCAGAAACTGTGGGGCTCAGGGCCAGTACTGTGTTTGGATAGGCCTTCCCCATGGCTCTGAAGGCTACTGAAGTCTGAGAACTGTGTGTTCAGAGTGAACTTGGCTTCTTCTTAGAGGTGACAACAACTAACCTCCTCTCCTGGGCCTTGTGAGTTTGAAAAGGTGAAGGATATGACCGCAGAAGATACAGGTCACCTTTTTAAACACTTTCTGGAGAAATTTGTGAACCATATTCATTCCACTAGATCTGAAGACTAGAGTGCAAGATGCCAAGGGATGATAACTCAAGAATCCCCTCCCAGTGTCTCATTCTTCCTGTGTTTGGGAAATTTAATCCAATGATCTCATCCAATCCTTAATGTTTGCGCAAGTTCTTCTAATTGTCTAACCTAAATCCCTTCTATTGTACGTGCAAATCTTAAGACAGTCCCAGCAATGACTACTTTCATCACAGGGCCACTGTTCCCAAAGTTCACAGAAGGAACAAGAAATGGAAGGGAAGGTGTTGCCCAGAAATCTCATCCTGTTTGCCCGGCCCAGACCGCTCTGTTTAGTGGACACTGTTGGTGTCCTGGTGCAGCCCTGGGGCCTGGATAGTGACCTGTGTCATCGCACTCTTAGGAGACAGAAAGCACATTAGGTTTAAGAGTCAGGCTGAGTTAAAACTTGGCTCTCCCACTCATTTATAGGCTATATAACTTTGGGCAGGTTCTTTATTGGCTCTGAGTCTTGGTTTGCTCATCTCAAAATTGGAATTAACTCACTAAGATGTTGTGCAAAATCTCGGAGGTGAGGATGTGAGGCTGGTTGTTCCTTATGACCAGAAGGCTGGGGGTTGTGCCAGCGGCTGTGAGAGAGGCGGGCAGGAGCCAGGTGTCCAGAGGCATCGTGCAGTCGTGCACCTCCCTTTGCAAAGTCATTTAACCAGAGTTGTGTCTGGACAGTTTGAGTTTTGCCCTAAGGGACTTCACATGAGGGGCCACCTCAAGGCTTCCCAGAGTGGGGAGACACCAACTTCACCTGGAGATTCAAACTCCTGAGACGCGGGGTGGGATGGCTCAGTCACACTTCTAGGGGCTTCCTCGGGACCTTCCATGGCAATATCTCAGTATGTGCAAGCTTGTCACCACAAATGGCATTGTCTCTACTGAAGGCCAAGGGACTCTGTGAGGGTGAATGCAGCCTCTGCATGGAACATGGGGGTGAAGGTGGGGAGTCGTGTCTAGGAGGGTTCAGTTTAACAGTAAACCACCAGACAGAAGGCAGGTGTGAGTAATCCTGGGTCACCGGGTTTAAAGGCAGTCGGGAGAGGCCTGCTCGTTGGCCAAGTTGGCACCGATTCATTCTTGAGAACCCACTGACGCTGTGTCAGACGCTGGTTAATAGGACAGGGGCAGTCCTTTCCTCAACTTGCTCTGGTCCGAGGTGGCCCCAGGCCAGGGTTGTAAAAGTGTCTGTACTTCTGTGTGCAAGAATGGCTTGAGGAGACTTTTTGGCCTTACAGGATGTGGCTCTCTCAAAGAGGTTCGTGTCCTAATTACTAAAACTTGTGAATATGCTATCCTTTATGACCAGAGGGACTTTGTAGACGGGATTGAATTGAAGAACTGGAGATGGGGAGGTCATCCCCTATTTTCTGGGTGGACCCAATTTTATCACAAAAGTGCTTAACAGTTGAAAAGGGAAACAGAAGAGAGAGGGAGACGTGACTATGGGAGAAGGAATGCCAGGGAAGGGTTCAGCCTGCCGGGGCTGACTTTGAAAATGGGGCTGGGGGCCAAGAGCCAAGGAATGCAGATGGCTTCTGGAAGCTGAGAAGGGGAAGGGGAAGGATTGTCTGCGAGAGCCTCTGTCAGGCGGTGCACCCTTGTGACACCTTGCTTTCAGCCCAGTGAGACTTGTCCACTTCTAACCTAAGAATAGTGAGGTAATAAATTCGTGTTGTCTAAACTATTAACTTGTGGAAATTTGTTACAGCAGCCATTGGAAACTAACTAACGAGGCCCTGGACATGTGGTCAGGCTAAGACCATCTCTTTGCTCCCAACCCCAAGAGGGGTCCTGCGGGCTCTGTTCTCAAGGTCTTCAGTTGGGATGTGGGCTGACTCCTGACTCCCTTTGAGAGGTTGGCTGCCCTGAACCCCTGAAGATCCTAGGTTGGGTGTAGCAGGAAGATCAGATTCAGGGGCATGTACGCTCCCAGCCACTTGTGGGCTGCTCTCGGGGTACCAGAGGAAGCCTGGGCATCGACATGGTGGGTGGTATGGAGAGATATGGACTGGACTCCACTTGCCCAGTCTGACCTGGTGACAACTCAGACAGGAGAGGCTTTGCCTCTTGTTTGAACTTGTCTTAAATATTGTTCCTTCTTAGGTCTTGGACATCCCTTCATGGAGAAAGCCCAGGATTTGGACTTGATCCTATCCCAGCCAAATTGCTTGCAGATTGCATAATATTGGGCAAATTACTTAAGTTCTCTAAAACGTAGTTTCCTTATTTATAAATATTCACTTTGCTGTGTTGTTGTAAGGAGGGAGGTTGCAGAATATAAACAAGACTGTCTAAAGCACCTGGCACATAAGTGGACAGTGGATCTTTCTGAAGACAGTTGTAGTGCTCTTTCCGGCTTAGTGAGCGACTGTAGAAACAAGTGAATCTTATCTTCCTGCTGGCCTATGGGGAGCAGTGGTTAATCAGAGATTTGGGGCTGCTGAGAGTGTAAGCAAACGGGCAATCCACTCCCCACCCGCTTTGAAATAAGATACGCAGCTGGCCTCTTCATGCAGGTTTTAGCAGGGGCAGGTGACAGGAAATTGCAGAGCCCAAGGCATTGGCCGAGTCTGGGTTCTTTGAGCCCCAGTGGTGGCCCTAGTGGAGAAGATGATCAGAACAGCATGATCAGTCCTGGAAAATACACGCATTCCTCCTGGCCAGTGAGTGTTTATAAGAACAAGCATCTTCCAGCCTCCTTCCAGCCCCCGGTAGGGCACTGCCCAGGCCTCCCCATGCTGAATCTGTTCTCCTGCCTGTAGTTCTGTCCTTCTATAGCTGATGTGCTGCTACACTTCTGGGAGGTGGAAGACTGAAGTCTAACCTCGACCGTAGGCTTCCCCTTTATACCTTTTATACTTGTGGCAGGTACCCTCTCTCTCCCACATTAAGTGAGAGCTGCTCGGGAAGGAAGTTCTGGAAGCTCTTTGGCTCTCACTTTCCCTTTTCTCCTCAGGCTTAAGACCTCAGGCTGCTCAAAGCCCCTCACTCTGTACCCCCACTCAGCAGACCCTTCCCCAATGTGCTCCTGAATAAAGTTAGAATTTGCAAGAGATACTTGACATCCCAGAGACTACACACCAGTCCCTTTTGACTTCCCCAATGTGAGCATAAAGTAAGAATAAGAGAAGGTCCAAGTTCTTGGCTTTCTTTTAATTCTCATTTCTACTGAGAATTGCGTGTTTCTATACTGACCCCCATACTCCTCATTAACTACAGTGAACTACCTTTCCAACTTTCCCTGAGGCTTTATCTCTCACTTGATGGCCATTATGTTTTTTTTATTTAACATAGAAACAAATGTTTAAAAATCATCTGCCAGAGTCACTTAGCATGCGTCTTCTGTGCGTGGAGAACAATGGAGTGCATCCACAGTGGATGCTGGTCAGTTGGCTGGGTGCCTCCCACCAGTGTCTCAGACACACCAGCCTCAAATTGGTACCTTAACAAGACTACAAATTGCTATGTTCCCCAAATCTTTGGCATTGCTTCAAATGGGAGTTTCAAATGGAATGAAACTGGGGCCCTCAAGTGCCAAGGTCTTATCATTCCTCTCTACCCCACCGCAGCATTTCCTTCTCTGTGACCCGCTGGTGTGCTAGGAAAGCAATCTGAGTGCGCTCATCCAGGCGCACCCACCTCGGGGTGTTTGCTCATTAACCCAAATAAATCTTAGTTTGGCAACACTTCAAATAGGAATGAGGTTTTCTTTTTTTTAATTTATTTTTCATTTGGAGGGATTGTTTTATTCTACATTTATGTCCTTTGTATTCTCTTCAGGCTATGAGTTTCTAAAAGAACTACGATGTTGATTAGGAAAAAATGCCTACTATCCACTTGGAGTAAGAAAAATAGAAAAAAAAAAACCCCTTGATTGTAAACCTGATGCATTCAGAAGATTTTTGCTAATTAAAAAGTTAGCATTTATTGCTACTAATAAATAATAAGTAATAATTATATTTCTAAGGAAATGAAATATCACTTCTTTTTTTTTTTTTTTTTGGTACTAATGTGCTAGGAGAATTCAATGATTAGTTCTTTCTCTTAAATCTCCTGGTCTTCCATCTTTCTCAACACTCATACAAACATATCCTGCCACTGAATGATGACTTTGAGAAGATATCAGGATTGAACAGGTATGAGGATTAAGTTTGCTGTAAACCAGTGGTTCTAAACCAAGTAATTTTCAACCATGGGGAGATTTGGTAATGTCTGGAGAACCAACTAGATGGTCCTGGCATCTAGTGGGCAGAGGTCAAAGATTCTGCGAAACAAGAATCAACTGACCAAGACTTATCTGCACCTAAATGCCAACAGTGCTGGAGGTTGACACACCTGCTCTACATCATGAGGTTTCCATGTTGGAGAGCTTGTTTGTACTGAGAAGGCTTACTTGATGTAAGCACACTGAGCATGGTCCAGCAGTAGAGGTGGACATATTTGAGGCTCTTCACTGTCACTTGTTTTAAGTACCAAACTATTAAGAGATGCTGTTTATGGTCATTTGCTGGAATTTTAATAGCAGTGAAAAAAATCCTCATTCTGCCACCAACTAGCTGTGACCTTGGGCAGGACACTTAAACTCTTTAGACTTTATTTTGCTCATATAAAATGCAAATTTGCAATGCATGATCTCTAAGGCACTGTGCAGTGCTCACCTTCTCTATATAAAAGTGAACAAAACCCTCAAAAGTTGCCCTTCTTGTCCTCTGGGTGCTTATAATCCAAGTGCCCTAGTGTGTGAGATTCTTTTTATGAAAGTGGCCTTCCATCTTCCTCCTCCCATTACTTGATCAATTTCTGGGCCCATTTTTATAAAAACAATCCAATTCCTGATGCCCTGGGGTTTCAAATAGCTCAGTGAATTAGAGCTCAATAAATATTTCATAGTTAAATCTAAAATAGCAACCTGGCTCCTTCCTAGTATTAAACAGATTGAAAAAGTCTCCATGGTAGGAAGCGGTGGGAAATGAATATCTTCGCAATTGAAGACATATGTGGATATGGCAGTGTACCCTCCTGGCTATATCAAAGAGACAGATTCCTAAAGTGTATGCAAGGCTAAGCTGCCAATCTCAGCCAGCACTTCATCCAGATAAATTGCGAGGTCTGGAGTCAGAAGTAAAGTTTGCATTTTGAGAAGGAGAGACTGTACCTTTCCAGCCTCGCCTATGGCTACATCTAAATAAACACATTAATAAATCAGGACTCAGCCATAAGCAATGTCTAAATACATTTAATAACTGTCTCTCAGTTGAATCCAAGTATCAGGACTGGAAATAGTTGGTTGAAACTGGTCCCTCCGGTAAAAGATGAAGTGGGTGAAATAGAAAGAGCCTTCTGAGAAGTTAAAAACCATCTCGTTTACAACTGACCACTGGAGACATTAACAGACACAGGACTCCAAAAAAGCCAACAGATTATTAACTTTGTCCAGAGATATTCATGCTTCTACTGTAGATTTGCTAGTGCTTGGTTATACCTGGCACTAGGATAATGATGAAAGGTGGACAGAAAAGTGCTGAGCCATGAACCTAGGAGAGGAAGACTTGGAAAGTGCTGGGTTGGGCCTTCCCCCATTAGCTGCTGCTCATCCAGAGCCTACCCTTCACCCAACAGATAGTTCTGGGCAGGCCTCCCCCAGTTTGGCCCATACCGGAGAACTTTAAGGCAAGGCTGGTACTCCGAAACCCTAGTTTTATGAATGTCTCGGTTACAGATTTCTGGTCTTAATTATGGGGTTGGAGAAGTGATGTGTGTTTTCTAAGATTAGCTTTTACACTAGCTACTGTAACTGGCTAGGTTTGAGTTCTTGCAGAAGCAGCCTGGCAGCTGGAGAGAAAGGGCTTTATACGACGGGGCAGAGTCATCTGAGTATCTAGGGAAGCCTTTTACAGATTTTTTTCCCCCTGTGTGGTTTATGTGCACTGGTTACAGATTTTGACTTGGAAAATGGTGAAAAGGTAAATAAATGATAGTATTGGGTCAGTTATAGATTTTAAAAGTTTGTAAGTTAATAACTTCATGGAACTGTTAGAGCACAGGATCTGTTAACGACCAGATGTTTCCTCCCTGCTTCACATATTACTGAGCACCTGTGACTGTCCCCGTGCTGTGCAAAGGGATACAGTGGGAACCTGGAAACTAGTCCCCTGCAAAGTCCCTGACCTAGTCCCCTGCAGTTAGCCTTTGCCCAGTTGTTTTCACCTCACTTAAGTTATTGCTATATGAATATTTTTGGGACACTTGTATCGATTATCTATTGTCACAATAATGCTGTGTAACAAACCAACCTGAAATTTAGTGGCTGAAAACAGTGTACACTAAGCCTTTAAGTCTCAGGAGGGCAGTGTAATCTTCCAGTGGATATTTTCTTTTTTTTATTAGTAGAGACTACTATTATATACCTACATTTATTTAAATATGTTCTTGTTTCTGTTTGGGACTAAATATTAGTTATTATCCTTAGTAGGAAAATAATTAGCCAATAAATACTTCTTGAATAAAGACTTTTTGAGAAAGAATACTTTTTGTATTAGATTTCGATCACTGTGACAAAACACCTGAGAATAAAATTTAGAAAAGGAAAGATTTATTTTTGGCTCATGGTTTCAGAAGTTTCAGTCCAAGTTTGGCCGGCTCTGTCGCTTGGAACCTGAGGCAAAACCAGATGTCATGGTGGTGGGAGTGCGTGGTGGAGCCGACTGCTCACCACTCACCTCATGGCAGCAAGGAGCAGAAAGAAGAGAGGACTGGGGATAAGATAAGCCCTTCACAGGCACGCCCCAGTGACCCACTGCCTTCGGCTGGGCTCCACCTCCTAAGGTTGTACTTTCTCCTAATAGCGCCACTGGCAATAACAAAACCCATCGTAATGCCTCTCAATCTGGGCTGCACATTAGAATTTCCCAGGGAACTCTGGAAAGTTCCAATGTCTACAGCCTCTAAAGCGGGGGCCCAGACATCAGGATTAAAAACAAACAAATGAATCCAAGAACGCAGGTGACTCCAACATGCAGCCTGGGCCAAGGCTCACTGCAATGGCTGTGCGTTCAGAATCTCAGTTTGTGCACCTCTCCCGTGTGGGCATTTTCTTTGTTGGGCTATGAGCTTTCATAATGTGTTCTCAGTACTGGATGCACAGCCCATCCCTGATGGCAAATCCTGTAGCTGTAGTTTTTTTTTTTTTAGGAAGCTGCTACAAGCAAAACAAATTCTGTGCACCTGTGTTTAACACTACCCTCCCTTGACTTCTGCTGTCCACCTAGGGAATTCCTGGGGGTCTCCGCTCACTCATCGTCCACATGTGAAGTTGTAGTACAGAACGATGCTCTGCTCTCTTGGAAGGGAGGCCAGCACATTGCGTTTCATGACGTGGTATTGAAGAGCTTGCACTGGGGCTTTCTTCATCCAGACTCACAGCGAAGGCCAACCTTCTAGAGTGCTATGAGGAGTCAACAGGATAACGCGTGTGTAACCAGCACATCCAATGAGCTGGACCGAGTGGAGAGAAGCAGAGAGCCAACTTCTTTTATTGTTGCTTTTTAAACAGGTCCTATTGGCATTTATTTCCTTGTCCCTGGCAGATTCCATGTATGTTTGGTCACTTGCAGTCATTTCAGTCTTGCTTTCTAGTATTAAAAAATTATGATCCAAATCAAAACTCCAATCCAGAACTTCTTGGTCTGATCTTGGTGTTCAAATGTGCAGTGGGGAAGGGTGGGTGCGCTTTGTTCTCTGGCTTCTCCTCATTGTTCTTCGATCCCTCTTCTGCCTCTGACTGTGCCTTGTGGCCTTAGTCTGATATTAGTTCATTGGATTCTGGTGTGGATGTGCTCCAGGAGCCAGATAGCTAAATGCTGGCTTCCTCTTTCTTGTGGTGGCAACCCTTTGGGGTGTCAGGCACAGTGCACTGCCTGTTTCCTCACTTGGGGGGTGTGCTCGCCTGCTGAGCATGTGTGATTCCCCTATTCCTGCCTTCGATCTCCCCAGCCCAAGGTTCTTGCTGCTGAGGCCACCAGCTGGGGTGCTGTCTTCCACCTAGATCTGCCCTGCTTTGGTTGCAGTGCTAAGTGGCTCTGTGAGTATCTGTCCTTTCACAAACAGCAAGCTGGGGTGGTGTTGGTGGGGGTGTTCGGGGCAGGGGGGAATGAGGCAAAATGTTAACCTCTCTTTCAGGCAGTTATACCTTCTAAGATTTGTGTACAGAGGGGGACAAACTCTTCTTGTCCTCTAGCTGAAAGGAACAGGATTCTCTAAATACTAAAATTCCCTAAAAACTTTCTTTGAAGAAATCTTTGCTCTAATTTCATTTCCCCTTATTTATATGCTAAAGATAGGGGCGGACTATAGGTCACAGAACCTGCGTTTTCCCCTCTTTTTGTGTGTGTGTGTCACCGGGGATTGAACTCAGAGCCATTCTGTCTCTGAGCTATACTCCCCAGCCTGATTTTATTTTTTATTTGGAAACAGGGTCTTGCTAAGTTGCTGAGGCTGGCCTCGAACCTGTGATCTTCCTATCTCAACTTCCCAAGTACTGGGATTTTAAGTGTGCACCACCATGCCCGGCCTTTTCCCCTCTTTTAAAGTTTTGAAACAATCCCAGATTTTCAAACAAATTGGAAGAACAATACAAAGAACTCCTCCTCCTGAAATGTTTTGAGAGTACATTTCCCACCTGTAACCTGTCACCCTGGAATACTGTAGACAGCATTTCCTACAAAGAAGGACATTTTCCTACGTAACCCCAATATGACCATCCAAATCAGATGGATGCAATGCTGACTGATGTGATACTACCATCTGATTTTCTCATCCCATTTGAGTTTTGTCAGGTGTTCTAGTAACCTAATAACTTCATAATAGCAAAAAGTATATGGCTCAGAGTCACCTACTGCATTTAGATGTCATGTCTCTTAGGCACCCATCAGTCTGGAAGTCTGGAACATTCCTTGATTTTAACCTCTCTGATACTTGGAGGTTCATGGCCAATTATTTTGTAGGACATTCCTTGGTTTATTTTTTATTTTTTGCGGTACTGGGGATTGAACTCAGGGGCATTCTACCTCCGAGCTATACCCCCAGCCCTATTTTTTATTCTTTATTTTGAAACCAAGTCTCACTAAGTTGTGGAGTGCCTCACTAGGTAGCTGAGGCTGGCCTCGAACCTGGATCCTCTGGTCTCAGCCTCCCGAATGCTGGGATTACAAGCGTGCGCCCAGCTCCATTCCTTGGTTTAGATCGGTTCAGTGTTTCCTCTCGATCGTGTTCAAATTATTCAGTGCCTTCGATTCATCGCATCCTCCCAAGAGGCACACATGTTTCTGTGTTCCTGATGTTGTTAACTTTGCTCATTTGATTGTCTTGGTGTCTTCTGGACTTTCCCACCACAAAGTTACTCTTTTCCCCTGTGTAACTGCTATGCATTTCGTGGGGAGTTATCTTGAAACCAAATAAATGTCTCATTTCTTATCAGACATTCAATTTATTCACCTACCAATTCACATATGTTTGGACTATGTTTTCCTATTATATTTAATTGCTTTTAATTATTTTCATTATTTATTTTTGTGGCACTGGAAATTGAACCCAGGGGCTATACCCCAAGCCCTATTTTTATTTTGAAACAGAGTCTTGCTAAGTTACCATGTGCTGGACTCAAATCTACGATCTTCCTGTCTCAGCCTCCCAAGTATTGGGATTACAGGCGTGCGCCACCATGTCTGGCTATCATTGTTTATTTTGACACTCAGTTATACTGTCCCTGGTGGGCCACTGGGATCCCATTCAAGCTGGCTTCTCTCTTCCTTTAACATGAACCCTATCATTCTCCAAATGCTTTCAGGTACAATGAGATGCTCTAACCTTGTCTGTACTTTCTGTGCTCCAGGCCTGGCATCAACTATTTCTCCAAGGAGCCCTGGTCTCTTTTAGTAGGAAATAGTATTTATATGCCAAGAGCTAAGTGGTAGGCATGCTCATTGTTAGTGGGTGTTACTGCTTCCAGGCCCTCTCAGTCACCAGGCTAGGGGATTCCTGTGCACGATATATGTGTGTATGTGTATCTCTGTGTGTGTACATGTTAGTCGCTCTTTCTCGACTGAAAACCACAAGTTCACACAGATGTCTCTAATTCGAATCCAATACTAGGGATCAGTAGAGCTTTTCCATTTTTGTATTTGTAACTCTCTTTTCCAACAGCAAGATAACTTGCTTCTATTATTCTTAAAATATTTATGGTGTATAACCAATTTCCCCTTTCTGGTGCCACCGCCTCCTCTACAGGGCCACCTGAACTCTGAGCCACTGTGGCTTTGCTCATTCTCACCACAGAATGATCTTGCTGTGCCCCAACTAATGATTTAAGCCTGAATTGTTCAGGACTGAGAGGGACCCTTGTGCTGGGTTGGAGTTAGCTGAGTGGCTAGTAAGTCTCACACTGATACTCCTGCGTAAGTTCTTGACTCTTGTAAGTGTCATTCACTGGTCAGATAATAGTTTTCACAAAGTGGAACCACATTTCCCTGTCAATGTAAGGATCACAGACACAAAACACTAAAGCCTAATCTGTATTACTAATCCTTTCTCCTTTGCTTTAAATTAAAAAAAAAAAAAGCAATAGCTCAAATTGATTTGTAGCATTTGCTGATGTTCCTGGTGTAAATATGGCCACAGAGGCTGATTTCAGGCTGTAATGGGATATCACTGAATGTGGAATTGGGAAGAGATGCTCGGTACAAAGTGCTTCCATCATATACTACAATACATGTGATTAATCCCAAGACCATGGACAACAGAAAAATGCAGAAATTAGGATGTAGTAACAATAGAAGAATAGAATAATTAGAATTAGTTTTAAGTATTCATTATCTTTGTTTTAAATACAATTTAATTGTCAGTTTATGTATTAGCTCATGTGTGCTGCTATAACAAAATACCCGAGACTGGGTAACTTATAAACAACAGAAACTTATTTCTCACAGTTCTGGAGGCTGTGAGGTCCAAGATGAAGGTGCCATAATTCTACATCTGGTGAGGACCTTCTTGTGGCATCCTCACGTGGCAGAAGGGGCAACACTATGTCCTTACATGGTGGAAGGCGGAAGGACACAAAAAGCTAAGTCAGCTCCTTACCGCCCTACTGCCCTTTTATAAGCACTCCACCCTCATGACTTAATCACGCCCCAGAGGCCTCACCTCTAATACCCCCAAAGTGGTGACTCAGTTTCAACACATGAATTTTGGAGGACTTTCAGACCATAGGCATTTCTATAAATTAATTTTTAATAATGGCTGTGTTTAACAACAGACTTACAAAATTGTCTTTTTAAACGCTTGGCTCTTGGGAGCAGTCTGAGCTGGCTCCAGCAACCAGGTATACAGTGTGTTGTGGCAACAGACATACCTGACACGCCTGTCGAGGGAGCTGGGAAGCAAGGGAGGAAGGCTAATGAAGGTTGTACAGGTTTCCTACAGGAGCAACCGAGATGCAATCCTGCTGGGCACCCTCTGAGAAACTGCAGAAAGCATCATCAATTACCCCTCCTGCTAGGCTGTGGGTCATCTCTGGGATCTGTACTCCTTGGCACATCTGTCCGGTTCCAACTGAGGGTGGACCATGCTCCTGAGGACCAAAGAGACCCTCAGACAGAAAGACACACGAGGTCATTGGCGTAGGAGATCAGTCTGCAAGATTCCTCTGGGCTGGGCTGAGGAGATATGGGTGGGTCAGCTGTACCAATCTCCCTTTTTGGGGGCCTCAGCTCCATTTTCTGTAAAACAAGGAAAGACAGTCTATGAGGTCCCTCCTTGAGCCTTTAATATAATTTGTACAATATGCTCAGCCCTGGAGAAGAGCAGAGAGCACATCGGGAGTGGAGCAGCCTTACACTCTGCATCTGCTCAGGGTGGCAGGGATGAGTGTCATGCTGGACCACTCATATACCTTCCATAAGAAGAAGAGGTAAGAGGAGGAGCCTGCATAAGTCCAAAGGGGTGGACGACCCATCTGGAGGTGCACCTGGCTCCCTCCTTCTAGGCCCCGGAAAGTCTACCCCACAAGTGGGTTGGCTGTGTCTGATCACTGCTCCCTGGATTGGGTTTCTAGACCTTCAAGACACTCAAGTTACCATGGGGTCTGGTTCGGGGTATCGCTTTCTGTAACATCCTCCTGTGGAGCCTCTTCGGCACTCTCTCCCCAGAGGTTCTTGACCCAGATAATCACACAGCACTTGGTTCTCCTTGGCAGAAAAGCAACATAAAGTGAGTTGGCTAGCAGGAGTCACAGCAGAGGACCGCCAAGGGCCTTTGACCTCTGCTATTGGGACTCCCTGGGACTAACAAATGGATCAGAAGTTGTGCGGCCAAGTGAGTATTGCACTTCCAGGTGGCCATGTGGGGAGTGCCATTGCTTAAAACATGGATGTAGCTCTTTTATTTGTCCTCTTTCCCAGAATTGTTTTGCAGAGCTGGTTCATGAACCACAAAAGAGAACCACTCATACTGCATTATCTTCCTGTCTCATTTTTGGGTACAGACACTGTTTACTCACTATTTTACCAGGCTTTGGTCCAGGTGGCTTTTTGATTATTTCCAAATGTCTAATGCACCCACCGAGGTTGATGATAATAGATGCCATCCACAGAACACTTTCTGTACTCCAGGCACTGTTAAGCATGCTACATGCAACTGCTCATTGATGAGCCAATAGTGTAGCTTACAATAAGTTTTGTTTCCACTTTTACAGATGGATAAATTGAGGTATAAAAAAAGCTAAGAGGCTTGCTCAAAGTCACACAGCTAGTTAGAGGTGGATCTGAGACAAAAACCTAGCACTGAAACCTGAGTCTGGATGCTTAGCTATTGATGAACTTCTAAAAAAAGAACTCATTCAATAATATTGTACACCAGGCACTGTTCTAGGCACTGAGAATTTATCACTGAACAAGACAGACAAAATTCCCTCCCTTTTGGGATTTAGATTTCATTGGAGGGGACATAAATAAAGACTAGCATACAAGAGAAAAATGCTAGTATACTAGGATGTGAGTTAAGACAAGAAAGAGCAAGGAGGGGATTGGATGACTCAGGGGAGGTGGAAATTGTAAAGGCAATGGTCTGTCTGCATGAGCCATTTGGGCAGATGTGAAGGAGTAGAGAGTATGAGCCATCTGCTATCTGGAGAAGATTATTTCAGGCAGAGGAATAGCTCATGCAAAGGCCCCGAGGCAGGAACATGCCTGGTACATTTGAGAAACACTTGGGTCCACCTCTCCTATAACTTGAATGTTGTGTCCCTGACCCCCCAATTCATGTTGAAAGTTAATTTACGATATAACAGCAGTAAGAAGTGGGCCTTTAAGAGATGATTCGGCCATGAGGCCTATGTCTTCAAGAATGGGATTTGCACCTTATAAAAGGGCTGAAGGGAGTGGAGGGAGTGAGTTCATCCCCTTTCTGTCCCTTTCCATTCCTTCTACCATAGGAGGATGTAGCATTTTTGTCCTCTAGAAGATGCAGCATTTTAGCTGGCATCTTAGAAGAGAGACTCAGTCCTCACCAGAACATTCAGGCACCTTGATCTTAGACTCCTCAGCTTTGGAACTGTGGGAAATAAAGTTCTGTTGCTTATCCCGGAGTCTCAGCATTTTATTAAAGTAGGATGGATAGGTGAAGACAACCTTCAAGTGTGAAGGGACTTTGTGAGGACTTTGGCTTTTACCCCGAGATGAATGGGAGGGAAATTGCAGGCTTTTGAGCAGAGGTGTGACACGATCAGACTTCTCTTTGCACGGGGTCACAGTTATGGAGAGTAATTATAGGGAAGAAAGAGCAGTTTTATAGTCTGCTCTATAGACAAGGAAAGCACTTCCTTTCCAACAACCATAAGAAGGCCATGTGGCAAGTACAGGTGAGAGGTGATAGAGGTTCACAGACCCTCAGGCAGCTCTGTGCAGTCAGCAGTTGCATTAGAAGTTGCTACCAAGTGTGTTAAGTTTTCTTCAAATTAGGCAAAGCCTACTTACAGAGAATTTTGAAGGCTTGGTCATATCTTTATATAATGACAAATTTAGGAGCAGCAGGAAAAGCAAGAGAATGCATTAAGTAGAAGAAATAAGTCACCAGCATGGCCACTCACCAAGCTTCCAACAGAACCTTGGAGCAGAAGTTCATGAGAGGAGACTCTAGACTCAGATCAGCCTGAGAAGGGTCAAGCGAGAGCCAGAAACAGGTTATGAGCTGAAGACTGAGAAGGCAGAGAGAGATGCAGAATGAGGGAGCAGGTCAACTTGTGAAGATCTGCTTTCTTTGATCACATGGGTAATTGGTGTTAATGTGCCTGCAGTAGATGAAGCATGTCAGGCAAGAGGCAGAGGCAGAGTGTGGCCAGAGCCTTGTGGCTAAAGGAAGGTGAAATAAAAGGGGTGTCCTAGTCTTTGGACATGGTATAGGGATTGAGTTCTAAGGTTGGGAGCTCCAGCACCATCAGAACACCTAGGTCAAGTTTAGAGTCCAGACTCTACCCTGCTGTTCTGAGTCTTTCCAAACCTGGCACATGGCATGCTTCTGCAGAGCTGTAGTAGATAGTGCTGCAACTCCACACCAACCCAACCTCAATGCAGAGATTCCAAAATATTCCTAAAAGGATTCTTGGTTCTGGTTCTTGTTAGCAGCTCAGGAGATTTTTAACTAGCGACTAACATGGAGTTTTGGGTTATCTGTCAGTTTCTTTTATTTAGACTGTCTTTCCTGTTTGCATGGAAAGAGAAAAGTCAGGAGAATGGTTGGGTTCAGGAGTGCCAAGCACAAGACCAGGGAGGCCCAGAGATCACAGGACTGTTGGCTGAGCAGCAGCCTTCATGAGCTCTTTCCAAAGTACCCTCTTGTACATGAGGCTGGAAGGAGGAAAGAGGAAAGGAGAAAAAAATTGTGAACTATTTTGTCAGAGAACTGAGGAATTAGTCATTTTTAGTGCAAAGGCGATCTGGCTTATTGCATGTAAAATGTATGCCATACCTTAAATAATAAGAATAGACATGAATAAAAAAAGAGTAGTAGGAGCCCAACATATGGATCTGAAAAAATGGGGACATCAGATGCATGACTGGCGCTGGTAATGAAGGAGATGTACTAGAATGTCTGAACTGGAAGGGACTTTGGCTAGCATATCATCCATGTCTCTCATTATAATGATGAGAGGCGAGGATCAGAGAAGCCCAATGGCTTGTCTAAGGTTCCACAGCTTGCTGCTCCTGACATCTCCTAGAGTACAAGTTTAGTATTTTTAAAAGTGTTCCTTGATTTTCCTTTCAGCAAATAATTATGGAACATGTTTTGCATACTAGTGCCATTCTGGGCATATTGATGAACAAAGCAAAGTCCCTGTTTTTGAGGGGTTAGCATTCTGACGAAGGAGGGAGTCATTAACTAAATAAACCCATAAATAAAACAATTACAGACAGTGACAAGAGCCATGAGGGAGGTCAGTGGGGAGCAGAGGGGCTAGAACGTGGGGGAGGGTTGTATTGTGACTCCTTTTAGAAGGTTGGTGTGTTAGTTTTTCAGAGCTGTGACCAGAATACCTGACAAGATCAACTTAGAGGAGAAAAGATTTATTTTGGCTCATGGTCACAGGGGATTCAGTCCATGCTGGGCCAGTTCTAAGGCTTTTGTGGAAGACAGCTGTTCAGCTCATGGCATCCAGAAAGGAGGGAGCACAGAGAAGATAGATCCTTCCAGGGCATGCCCCCAGTGACCCACCCACTTCCTTCAACTAGGTCCCATCTCCCAGTAGTTCATCCAGCCATCGATGAAGTAATTCATCAAATGGTGGTAACTACTGGGTTATTTCTCAGTGTCTATTATTTAGACTCTTTTTTATTAGCATGGAAGGAGGGGAAAGTCAGGAGAATGGTTGTGTTCAAAAATGCCAAGCATAAGACCAGGGAGAATCAGAGATCACACAACTGTTGCCTGAGCTGTAGCCTCCATGAGCTCTTTCCAAAGTTCCTTCTTGCACATGAGGCTGGAAGGAGGAAAGAGGAAAGGAGAAAATAACACTGTGAACTATTTTATCAGAGAACTGCATGATCAAGGTCAGAGTCTCATGATGAAATTATTGCCTGAAAGTCCCACCTCTAGACATGGCTGCATTGCCTTCAACACATGAGCCTTTGGGAAGGACATTCCAGATCCAAGCCCTAACAGTCAGTGAAGGCCTCCCCAGAGTATTGATCACCCCTGGTTTCCCCAGGTATGTAAGGGGCACCACCAGAGCCGGTGGCCATGCTCTAAACCTGGCCATCATCCTCGATGCCTCATCATGCCACCCATGTCCACTGCACCAACAAAGCCTGGCAACTCAGCCTAGACTAGCTATCCTGAAACTAGCTCCCTCTTTCCATTTCCTCTGCCACACCCTTCCTGAGACCTGTCAGCCCAAGCCACTATCCTCTCACAGACAGCCATGATGGCCTGATGCTACCCTTGTACCCTACTATCCATTCTCCCACTGCAGGCAGACATCTTTACCATCAGATCTTATTCCTCGCTCTGGTAATCCCCCATCACAGGTCTTCATCATGTCTGGGATAAAGTCTGTGTTCCTGTGCCCTCTCCTGCTTCATGTGTCCCCTCTCTGCTCTAGTTGCATTGACATCCCTGCTGTTCTGTGTCTACCTCAAGCTCGTCTAACGTATGGCATTTGGAAACTAGCAACACAAGCACCTCTTTCCTAACGCTTCATTCATCCATATATAGCTGGTCATTAAGTAGGACGACCACATGGTTTTCCTGGGCTAGTATTAGCACTGTCTTTTACTCTCAAACTTGTCTTAGTTTGGATAATAAATTGTTTGCTCATCTTAAGGGTTTGGGACTCATGTGTACATGGCTTCTTCCCTCTCTCCTTTCCTCAAACAGTACTTGTTTTCCTCAACAGTACTTTCCACCAGACAGTACTTGTCTGGTGCCTACTAGCACCAACTAGGGACCAGACAAGTACTAAGAACTGGAAGGTGGGGACACCTGAAAATAAATAAACCTTGGTTATGCCCTCAAGGAACTTCCAAACATCTGCACAAACACTGAAGAACAAAGCAAAACAAAATCCCAGCGGTGTGACCTAGACATCTTCAGATGAGATGTTTGCTGTTCTATAGACAAAATGGCCAGCTATTGGCTTAAACGTTTTACAGTTTACCCAGATGTTTGGCACCACGTAGACACAGCCTGCCTCCCCTCTCCCCACCAGGCGCACTCAGCCCTCCCTCTCCTTCCTCTTTTGTTTGTTCCCATTACTCAAGGCTTGGCAGACCTCCTGTGTGCACCATGCCAGAACTTCTTCCCATGGAGCATGATTAAGACTAAGGCCTTGGGTCTTTCCTGCCTTCTGACAATTCGCTACATACTTTTCTTGTTCATTCTCTGTTACTTCCAGACTCAAGTCAGCCGGGCGGGATCTAAATTAGCTTTCCAATGGCCCTTGTGTTCCTGCCAAAAGTGTTTTTGATGGTTTGGCCTCTGAGTTCTATGTATTCTGGCTCCTCAGTGGTACCCTGGGGGAAGCATCGGAGGCTTGCTGGTCCGTGGAGTGCCATCTGTCCCTCCGACCACAGGGTGGGGAAGCCCACCTTCCACACGAGTGGGAGACAGGCTCCATGTGTGGTTCTGAGAGAGGTCCCAGGAGTGGGTGAGGATGGGGAACACTGAACTTTATGTATTTGGAGACATGGTTTCTGGTGGCTATCTAGCCCTCCTCTTGTCTCTGCTGGGGATGGCATTGATGACCATGTGTCCTGGACAGCACAGCACAGGAGTACCAAAATAAGACTCTACCCTCTAACAACTTGTCTTCAGTATACACTTATTTCTTACAACCTCACCTTTCATTTCATCTTCTGTTGATTTTCTTCTTGACAAGGGATAATCCTTTAGCTAGCAAATGCATCAGGCAGTAATTAAATTAAACAAGTAACACATCATCGCCCTTAACCTCTAGAGACATGGGACTGAAAGACTGATATGTTTTCCATGAGCATAGAGAAGGTTTCAGAAGAATTCAGGATTATGGGCTCCACTGGGCAGGGGTAGGACCTCTGGGCCAGGGTGGGTAGGTGAGGGTGTGAGGGGGGCCCTGAAGGAGGCCCAGGAAGCCTTTTAGGGATGAGCACCTGCTACCACACTCAGAGCATGGCTGGGAATGGGTCGGTGGCTCTATGTGGTGAAGTCATTCTTCCCTCTGTCTCATCAAGAAGTGGAGGAAGTGGAAGAGTACAAAGATCTCTCTATCCTAGACTTGGGAGAGATTCGCAGGGCAGAGAGAGAAATTGTCTTGTGAGGGCAAGACAGATTGTGAATTTGGCCCCAGCAGAGCAGGCCTGCACAGGACACAACCTTCAGCAGAGGGAGCATTTCCCACATTCTCTCCAGGGCAGCAGGGCCATGTTTATAGAAAAGTCAGAGCTTAAATTGACACCCTCTTAAGAGACTCTGTAATGTAGGGAGACTGATGACTTCCACCAGGACCATAGGGGATGTGACTTGATTCCTGGCTACAAAAGGTAATTTATTACAAGGCATCATTAGATCCAGATGTCCCATGTCCCACAGAGGTGGCCAGCCTGAGCCTTCCCACCAAAGTCTCTCCTTCACTAGGGCAGAGAAAGACCCTTGGGAGGAAGGAGTTGGCACCCACAGCAATGGTCACCTTGGACTGGGTCAGGCTGCTCTGGGAGCACCGGGTGGGATGGTGGGAGTGATGGTCACACAGGAACAGGGAGACTTGGCCTTTATCATTGATGGCAGGTGATGTGGCCGGGAGGAAGGACAGAGCTGTAGGTCCAGCATTTCTTTACTTGAGGAAGGAAACAACCAGGGGATAATAAACCATATAAATGGAAAACATGTTTCCTAAAACAAGGCCGTATGTCAGCACAGACAGGGCTCATGAGACAAGTACTTTTGTGACGATGAAGCTTCAGAAGAACACACACATATATTATTTGCACACATGAATTGTTCATGCATGTGGATATATACATATATCTCCTTTCTCTTATCAAGTATGATATATATATGTGTACACACACACACACACACACACACACACATAGGTTGACACATATACAACATGGCCCACAGGAATCTATACATATCAACCCTACTTTATAAATGCACATAAATGTATATCTAGACACACAAGCATATATAACATTGGAGTTCATTTTTTACATATATATGTATGTATATATATATATACATATATACACATTTACACACTCTCATATATAATATGGAGACAGACACATGGCAAGCCAACGCTCACGTATCAGCCACCACCCACTCATCTATCCAGAATGTTTTCCATCCAAGCATGGCTCCTTTCTCTTATCAAGTATGATTTGGCAATCATCACTTGAACTTGCGCTTATGGAATATAATTATATTTTAATTGCTATTTTTTTAAAAGAAGCTAAAGATTGATTAGCTGTAAAAGGAAATTGCCCAAATGCCAATCTGCATTACTCATTTTAAAGTCAGATAAAAATGAAGGTTGTAGAAGTATAGCATTGAATGTATTTGCATTTTCTTGATGATTGGCACTGATACTTTTAAGTTGGCTGAGTTTCATTGGTTTTGTGGAGTTTCTCCTCCAATCCAGCACAAGAAGTGACTTGTGCACATTGGGAATATCCTGGGAGTGATGGGCAGAGCCAGGTGTGGGACATGGCTCACTACCTCCTCCCTGCTCTTAATGTGCACACACACACACACACACACACACACACACACACACACCCTGTATGCTGGGCTTAAGTGTCAGGGTTTGGATCCTGGAATACCTGTGATGGAGGAGGACTTGGTTTTGCTGAGAGTTTCAAGCTTTTGGTGGTAGAGTGCTGTCCTTGGTGACAGATTAACAAAGTATATGAACTCAGGGTTGGTGATTGATGCTTGATGCTGGCACTTCATAAAATGCCCCAAAGGGCCTCAGTTTGAGACATATGTTCTATCCTTCTAGGTTTTAGAAGACATAAGTAGAAACTCTCTGATGTGACTTCTAGGAAGAAATGTGGCTCCTGAAGCCAATGAACAATTCAACTTCACAGAGCTAGCCTACTAGGGCATAGGGTTTTGTTGCTAAGTGAATATTCAGAAGAGAAACTTTTTCTGTCTGAACAATTTGATCAAGAAGCTTGATCAAATATGTGAATACCCTTCCTGGTAAGTTCCATGACCAAAATTGGATCTTTCTTTTATTATTGAAGATCCTTCAGAAAGAAAGCCCAATGTATTTGATCAACAGAAGATGAAACTGTAGAAGAACATTTCAGGAGATGCTTCATGCAACTGGGATTTTCCATTTCTTCCTACATTCCTTATATCCATTTGCTTTCTTGTGGTGGTGATGATGATGATGATGATGGTGAGTGTGAAGGCTTCTGCTACCAACACTGCTACTAACTACTCTGTAACTACTTTCTCTATTCCTGGCACTATATGGAAATATTTTATACCAGCACCTCAGGACACCTCACAACAGCCTCACAACAGCTTCATTTTATAGCTAAAATGAAGCTTAGAGAGGTTAAGTAAGTTGCTTAACGTGACAGAGCTGGTAGGCTGTTAAGTGGGATTCAGTTCAGATCCTCCTGACACCTCTAATGTATGTTTTTAATTACCATGGTTTTGGCTTCTTTTCCTAAGAAGGAACATACTGAGGTTTTAGTAAGTTGGGTTAATATGCTTTATACTGTGTGTCTGTGTGTGTGTGTGTGCGCATGGCATGCGTGCGTATTTGTATTTGGTTTTAGATCCATTAAGTATAATCCCAAGTAATTTACTAAGTTCTTTTATACTTGTCCCATTATATGGTAAAAATACTTTGGTAGACTGGTGATTTTTTTCTTTTTATTAAAAAAATAATTATGCTCTTTTCCCCTTCAATTTTGATTTTTAAAAAACGGTTCCCATTCCAGTAACCTAAATTCTAAATTTTTTTTTTTTTGAGTTAGCAGTTTTTACAATGCTTATAGTCTTTTTGCTTAAGGGTGAATTTTGGTGACTTATGGACGACAAAGTAGATATTTACTTAAAAAAATAAAAGGAATTTCCCTCTCTTGGTGTCTACTTTCTGGAGGAAACCTAAACTTTGGGGATCCTTGCCAAGAATAAATGCAGAGAAGGTATTGCTTGCAGACCATTGTCCTTGACTTCAGACTGTCTCCTCCTGTCTCCTGGCCCCAGGGTATAAATAGAGAGAGACACACAGGAGACTGGCAGAGATCTTGCTGACAGCCCTTCCAAACTTCCCGAAAAGATGACTTGCTGCCTAAAGGAAAGTCTGTCTCATGGGGAGGCAGCTCTCCTGTCTCCTGTAGATGAAGATTCCTTTCCAGAACAGTGGTCTCACTGAATTTCTTGTCATCTGTGTGTCTGCACACCCGTCTCTCCCCTTAGTGGGCATTTTTTGGTGCTACATACATGTGAGAAAAGGAGCATGGCCTAGTTTTTACTTTCTAGGAGTTCCTTGTTTACCTGGGGGAGACAGACACCTAACTAGATGACAACCTGACAGTATGTTCTTGGAAAGTATGAATGAAGGCCTTGGGGACAAAGGAGAAAGAGCCATAGACTACTGCCTCACAAAGGAGGTACTTCTGGGCTGATTCCTGAGAGATAAGAAGGAGTTTATCAGGCCCAGCATAGGCAAGAGGTCAGATGTGCTAAACTGGCTATTGTTTTTGGAAAAGAGTTAAAAGGTGGATGTAACTGATTTATTCCACCATCTATTTCCATGAAATTGATGACTTGTGTTCTTGGATGAGGAGAGAGGTAAAGAAAACAAGAGAAGCCCCTCCCCCGTCAAGTTTGGCAGCATTGACTGTCTTGTTGAAAGCATTGAATTTATTACTTTCCCCGATCTGGCCTTCTAAACCGAAGCCCTGAATGTTTTTACTCCTCCTTCTTTTTTTAAAATCTACATTATTATTTTGGGAAACTCTTTGGGGGAATTTAAAAGATAAAGCTGCCATCCCATTTGCTTTCCTTAATCGAAAGCCTTTGTTGCCAGCGGCAGCTCAGTGCAGCTTCCTCTCCAGTCTCCCCCAGAGACACCTGGGAGCTAGAAGATGGGCCGGAAGTGCCCTGGGTGCACTCAGCAATGGCCTCCCGGGAGACACTTCCGGTGGTTCCTTAGCGGGTGTGTCCCTCCAGGTATCTCATGCAGCATATCCTGTGAGTCTCCCCGTGGGCCGAGCTGCAACCTGTAGTGAGTGTTTTTCTGTAAATGTATTCTCTTTGGAGACTATTATTTCCTAGGCCCTATCTTCCCAGTGGCCCACCAGGTCTCGAATCCATTCTACTTACTGCCCCTCTGCTCCGCTGTTGTTTTCTTTCTGTTCCTTTTGATCCCTGATTGGATGTTTAGGTGTGAGTCGGGCAAGCTGTGTGCTTGGTGGAGGGGGAAGGCGGGATTGTTCTGCCTAGGAGGACAGGACCGGGAAAAGAATATGTATCCATTATAATGAGAGTTTTGCTGCAACTGACCATTGTTAGTAATTCAAAAGATTGTTTGACTTTAGAATACATTTCTTAATTGACCTATGGTACCTTTATTATTTTGCCAGGGTCTATGTGAAATTTAAGCATTCATTTTCATCCTTTTCTCTCCTCTCCTCCCCTCTTCCCCTTTCTGGTGCTGGGGATGGAATCCAGGAGCATTCTATCTCTGAACTACACCTTCAGCCCTTTTAATTTCTAAATTTGGAAACAGAGTCTCACTAAATTGCCAGGGGTGACGCTAGCTTTGAACCTGGGATTCTCTTGTCTCAGCCTCCCAAGTACTGGAATTACAGGCCTGCACCACTACACTTGACTAAATCTCAGGGTTTTGAAGAATATTAGCTCTGCATCATTGTGAGGCAAGAGAACCATGAAACTCAATTTAGGTGTGAGAAATGAAAAGGCTAGGATGGTGTATCAACTTGACCCGCTGCCCCGGACAGAGCCTTTATTTGGGTCAAATCATTCCAGCCCCATCTTGTTTTGCTTTGTCATTCCATATCGAGATATTTAGTGGCTCTCTGATTAGTTGTGAGCAACAACAGCCCAGGCTGCCATTCTCCTGGGACACACCCTCAAGGCAGACAGGTAGCTTTCTTAGGTGGGTGCCAAAGCTCCTCTGACACAGCCTTCCTATTTTAGTAAACACAGGATGTCAGGAGGATGAGGCCATTGTCCTAACCCTCTGACGTTCATATTGTTCAATAGCTTTTCCAGTGACATATACTAAGTAGCCAGAAACAAGACTAGAACCTGGGCCAGTTCTTGGTCCTTTGCAATTCCACCTCATTGAGCTGCTCACTTTGTGTGTCATTGCTCTGTCAACAGCCACAAAGGGACCAGGCTGATTCTAACTAACCACTCATTGATTTCTAGTGCAGTGGTTCTCAACCCTGGCTACACATTAGAGTTTGCCAGGGATTGTTTCACCCCAGAGTCCCATAGATTCCAAACCTTATGGGCTTACTACCCCCTTTTCAGAAGAACAGAATCTCAGCACCCACTGAATGCTTCCACCACTCCTTTGTTTTTATTTAATGTCCCCTAGTTGCACCTGAGGCTACTGCTGTCCCACTGGATTAATCTAGCCCCCCCCCACACACACACAGGGGTGCAGTATCATGACTTTGGAATTTATACCCCAGACCAATCAAACCTGAATCTCTTGGTGTGAGGACTTGGCAGGAGTATCTTTAAAAAATGTCCCCATCTAATTATAAAATGCAGAGAGGATTAAGAAGCCCTGTTCTAGTGTGGAGCAGGAAATAAAGCCTTTCCTAAGAATTAATTTGGTGACCAGACAACAGAGCTTGCTAATGCAAACCTAATGTCATTCCTCTCCAAGAAGCAGGTTAAAGCCTAAAGCAAAAATTTTTTCTCACCCCCAATTTGCAAGCGATTCAGATATCCCCTGACTCATTCAGAAAGGAATACTGGGCTCAGAAACCAGAAAAAATATAGAGAGGATGTTTTCCTTCATTTAAAAAATGACTTTGGGGACCATGAGTAGGACTAGAGATCCCATCCTCCCCTGTCCTGCTCTACCCCCCACTGAAATTTGAGAGTAAATTTGTTTTACATTAGAGATAATTAAAGTCAGGTCTCGGATCTATGTGTTATACAAGGCAGCTGTTTATAATAGAAATGCCTCAGGCATTCTCACAACCTGTTTTTTTCAGAATCCCTGCAAAGGTGTTTAAAGGATAACAACTTAAAGCAATAGCCTATCCCCCCCCCCCCCCCCGCAAGGATCCTGCTTCTTTTCTTTCTGTCTCTTGAGAAGAGGGTGGGAGGGTCAGGAGAAGTTACTATTGGGGTACACTGGAGCATGCTGCTCCTACTGGTTTGGGAGAGCAGCTTTTTCCTTCTCTCACTGGTAGCTTGAAAATGGCATTGGTGGGAGTATTTACACCATGGAAATCGGCAAGTGCTACACATCAGGGACCTATTTTTGTCCCTGGAGAGCAGGTTGTCAAACGTTTTCCATCATGCTGCATGTGCTAGGTAGCCTCTAACCTCTAGGGAGTTCCCAAGCAAAAGATGTGAGCATTTGCACAGGATTTTGAATTATTCTCTAAAAAAGCTTCTGGAAGTTTGTGGGTTAACATCACTCTTTCATAAGGCATCTAAAAGCCATCTCAAACTTCGCATGCTTAAAATATTAAACATCCAGATTCTTATCTCCTCTACCCCAAATAGGTCTCTTTCATAATCTTCCCCAGCTCAGTGAATGGAAACTTCATTGGTCCACTTATTTGAGTGAAAAATCTTGGCGTTATCTTTGGCTCTTCTCTTCCTCTCACACTGTGTAGCAGCGACTCCAATTGGTTTTACCTTCAAAATACATCTGAGACTTAGCTCCACTGGGCTGCCTGGTCCAAGCCACGATGGTCCATCATCACAGTGGTCTCCTAATGGGTCACCTGTTTCTACCCTTTACCCTCTTTGCCACAAAGCAGTGAGAAACATCTTTCAGGTATGCATGTCAGATCCCTCCAGGGCTTTCCCATCTCACTCAGAGTAAGAGCGAGGCACTGCAGCCCCTAACTATCTCGATAATTCTCTCCCAGCCATGCTGGATTCTATGCAGGCCTTTGAATATTGAATAGGTTATGATAATTCCCCCCCGGAACCTTTGCACGAATATCCAATGGCTCCCTCCCTTACCATGTACTCTTCAGAGCTCAGTTCCACTGTCCTCTTATTTAGAGAGGCCTTTCTTATATCAGAGAGAACACCCTACCCAACTCTGTCATCTTCATCCCTTTTTAATTTTTTCTATCTCAGTTATTACTGCCTGGCATATATTTGTTTATTATTTTGCATATGTCACCCCTGGGAAGTAAGCTCCAAACAAGCAGAGTTTTGTCTTTGATGTTTCTGCTCTGTCTTCAGCATCTAGAGGAATCCTTGGTATATAAGCAAGAAATAAATATATATTGGATGAATGAGTGAATGGAAGGGTTTATGCACTGTGTGTGTTGAACCACATGACATTGCCAATACATGGCCACTTTTGACAGTTGTCACTACTAGCCATGGTATGGAACATCAGCAATCATTTAATTCAACTCTTCATTTTGCAAATGAGGTCCTCGCTATCATGAGAGGGCAAGAGGACTTGCTCTAGGGACAGTCAGTGATAGGAACACGTTTTCCTTTTACAAGCAAAATGTTTTTGAAAGTAGAACACCCAGTTAATATCAGTCAGCAGTGCGTGGGATATTGGTCCTTTCCATGTGTTATGGGTTTTGCCTTCATCTCTGAGTAGGCTAGGAGAAATGCTTTCAAAGAGACTTTCATCCCCTTTGGGTAGGATAATGCTTTCCAGAGCACATGGGGAAGGCTCGGAGCAGATACTGCACAACCATCGCCACAGTGTGTCTCCACACCCCGTGAGCCAGCGCAAGCACCTCAAACTTCACTGCTTTAGGCCTTTGGTGAGAAAGCTTGCAGCCCGGTGCTTTCAGGAGCCAGCTGTGAAATTCGGCCTTAACTGCAGGTCTCGAGCTGAGAGCACTTGGAGCGTGGCTGGAGCCTGGCAAACATTTTATTCCATATTGGTGCCAAGACCCCCTTTGTGAAAGGTCATGTCCTGCGTAGAACAGGTCTCAGTGGTCCTTCTTGTGAAGAAGCATAAGCGGGGAATGTTGATTTCTTTGGAGTATCCACTATATAGTGAATTTGGCTGGTTTTGTCTGAAGTTTTCCAATGAATAATGTTTGATGTGAATTTACTGCCTAATAAATTTTACTAGAAGGGAGAGAGGCTGCTGGGGAGACATTTGAATTGATTTTCAAATGAAACAGGATTTGAAAACAATTCAGGATGAGCATGCTGCTGATGCTAAACAAACAGTGGGAGTGCTTTTCATCAAAGCTTGCAGTTCTTTATATGTGATGTCGTTGCCCTGAGTTATCTAAAAGTTCATTTGGCTTCACATGGAAAACTCTTTGCCCTTGGAGTAAAATTTAGCTACAGTCTTGTGTGCCCAGATTTAGGTAGCAGTGAAGAATTTTCCTTGAAAATCAATATAAAGCCTCCTAAACAGCAGGCTCAATTTATTGAAATTATACTTCACAAATTTTCTTTCTGCATGTTGTACAACATTCCCCTTTTATGCTTCTGCATGGACTTTTTAAGGCTGCAGTTTATGTCAGGATAAGTACTGTTCAGATTTTGGTCTGTGCTAAGAACGCAGGGCTCTGTCTGCAGATGTGTGGAAAACTTTGCTGCTCTCACTCTATGTTTACAGTTGTGGTGGGTTTGACTTTCCTAAGTCTTCCTCAGCAGCAGTGTCGACACTGGTAAGCCTGGCTGCAGAATTTCCTGTCAGGATTTTGCCCTCTGTCAGAGCTGGGAGTCTGTGTTTGGTCTTGCTTCCTTGGTCAGCTCTATGGGCTCTATAGTATATTCCTTACAGAGGCTGGACAGTTTCCCAGCCTGAAAGTATTTCCAGAGTTCGTGATCATGTTCCTCACACCACAGTTCAAGCTTGTGAGTGCAGCTCTGGAGATACACTATCTGGGTTCAAACCCTAGTTCTATCAGTCATGGGACTTTGGAGCAAGTTACATAACTTCTTGCTTCAGTTTCCTCATCTGTAAAATGAGAATAATAATACTCATCTTGCAAGGTTTTTGTGGTGATTAACTGAGCTAATATAGGTAGATTTTTTACAACTCAACACATGGAAAGCACTCAAGAAAGATGACTGGAATAATAGCTCAATTTGCCTACATTTAAACATCTCCCCTTGATTATCAATGATTCTCCAAGACATTTGATTAGGTCATATTATCCATGTGTGTCTTTGGTTTGTCCTTCATTTTCTAAGTGCTATGCAATAGTGTCCTCCTTTGGTAGCCTTTCTCTCTTTACTTCCAGAACTTTCTGACTCATTCAGTTGTCAACCTGGAAGAACTGTCATGGCCTCTCTATTTGCTGTGTTTGGATCTGGAATGCCCTCACCCCCCAAAAGCTCATGTGTTGAAATCATGGTCCCCATTGTGGCAAAGTTCAGAGGAGGAGCTTTTAGGAAAAGATTGGATTATGAGGGCCCTGACATCACCAATGGATTAATCCATTTGATGGGTTAATAATTTGAATGGACTACTGGTGGTAACTGTGAGCAAGGGGGGTGTGGCTCGAGGAAGTAGGTCATTTGGAGTTTGGCATTGTGAATTGTATCTCTCCCTGGTGCCTCTCTCTCTCCCTCCCTCCCTCCCTTCCTGGCTGCAATGAGCTGCGCAGCTTTCCTCTGCCATGCCTTTCACCATGATGTTCTGGGCTCACTTTGAGCCCAGAACAATGGAATGGGCCAACCATGGACTGAATCCTTTGAAACCATGAACCAAAATAAATCTTTCCTCCTCTAAGTTGTTCTTGTCAGGTATGTTGGTCACAATGAAAAAAAGCTAACACACTACTGTAAAGAATTAATGCAGCTGGGCGTGGTGGCACATGCCTGTAATCCCAATGTTTGGGAGACTGAGATAGGAGGATCAAAAGTACAAGCCTAGCCTCAGCAACTTAGCAAGACCCTGTTTCCAAGTAAAAAATAAAATAGGGCTGGGGCATAGGCTCATGCCCCTGGGTTAATCCCCAGTACCACACACACACACAGACACACACACACACACACACACAGACACACACACACACAGACACACACACACACACACACACACACACACACAAAATGCTTTTTATTTCTACTTAGACAATTAATGTATCTAAAAACAAACCTGTGGCTATATTCTCTGCCTTTAAAGCAGTTCAATTAGGAAATGCTCACTGGCAAGTACTATAAAAGTTAGACTGGTATTCTCTTGAGAAGGGGAAGCCACATCTACATATGTGTGGTAGGAGGTGGGAGCCTTAGCAACCCCTGGAGCAGACGAGGGGCACCTGGACAGGCACCTAGAGAATGGTAGATTCAGCCCAAGAGGCAAAGGACAAAGTCTCAGATGAAATAAGCATGAGTATGTCTAAGTGGAGGCCCTAGAGAGCCAAGGAATAGGGTCCCTGATCATATCCTTGAAATAGGTGCCCAAGGTCACTGCCTACAAGTCGGGGGAAGGCAGGTATGGGACGGTGGCCAGGGAGGAGGTAGGGCAGCAAGCAGTTTTTGAGACTTCATTGGCTCCAGCTGCTTCAGAGACATACTTACCTTCTCTGGTGGTACAGCTACAAAAGCTGCTGTCAAGTATCTAATAATTACAGAGCCATCTTTGGGTCTTGGTCTGTGTGAATAAAGGAGAATTATTAATGGATGTAAGCATGTGTAGTTCCTCAGTTAAAGTCTTCACCTAAAGTCGTTTTTTTTTTTTTTTTAAATATACTTTTATTGGTGCATTGTAGTCTCACCTTATAATGTAGTTCAGAGTGATAGGGATATACATGCACACAGCACTTGGTGGGCTTCCTTCTGGCTCCCTTCCCACTCCTTCCCATTTCCCACACAGAATATTGAGATTGGCATTGATAATTTCACATATGTATATAACATCAATGGAAGTGTTTCCTTCATTAATTCTCCCTTCCACTTCTACTACTCTCTCCTAGATGCCCTCCATCACTCCACTGGGGTTTTCCCTCCTTTATCTAAAGTCCCTCTGTATCCCAATTACTTCCTGGCTTCCACATATGAGAGAAAACATATGACCCTTCACTTTCTATGACTGGCTAATTTCATTTAACATAATGTTCTACAGGTCCTTCCATTTTCCTGCAAATGATGTAATTTTGTTCCTTTTTTATTGCTGAGTAGAATAGAGGACAAACATTTAGAATATACAAAGAACTTAAAAGAGATTTAATACTAAAAGACAAAATAACCCAATCAAGAAATGGACAATTGAACTAAATAGATACTTTACAAAAAAAGAAATACAAATGGCCAATAAATAAAAAAAAATAAGTTCAACATCATTAGCAATCAGGGAGATGCAAATCAGAACTACACTGAGATGCCATCTAACCCCAATTAGAATGGCAGTTATCAGGAATACAAACTATAACTGCTAGCAAGGATGTGGAGAAATAGGAACTCTTCTACACTATTGGTGGGATTGCAAATTAGTGCAGCTACTATGGAGATCAGTGTGGAGATTCCTCAGAAAACTGGGAATGAATCCACCATATGATTCAGTGATACCACTCTTGGGTATCTTTCCAAAGGGACTGAAATCAGAATATTTTAGCGATACATGCATATCTATGTTTATAGCAACACAATATACAATAGCCAAATCATGGAACCAACCTAGATGCTTCACAACAGATGAATGGATTACAAAATTATAGGCCATATCCACCTAAAGTCTTGATTCCACAGCTGACAGGAATCTCATGAATCCCTTCCCGCTGGCTTCCAAGGAATACTGTCTTCTGGTTCTCCTGGCCCACTGCTGCCTTCTCAGTCATCTTTGCAGACTCTTCTTCATTCTTCTTTTAAATGTTGATGTTTCTTAGAATTTTTAGGATCCTTCTCTCCACATTCTTCCCTTCCCTGCATAACCTGTGTATATCTATGTTTTTTCCTGCTTTTAAAAAATTCTATAAAAATAGTTTTAAAGACTTAAAAGGTGAAATCCAGCTTTGTAACTCCTAGCCAGTGTCTTCCTACTGAGTGAAAACAATCATTTAAGTCTTTGGCTATTTCTTTTGATAGTTGTCCCCCTATTTGTATAATGATTGATACTTCTAATTGTTTATTCAACTTCTTTCAATGTAGATGAAGATTTAGCTGTCCTGAATCTTCTTACATTTTCCTCCCCAACCCCACTAAGATAGTTACATTTTTGTTATACCAACTATCAGCATTTGTAATATTACAACTATTCATATTATTTATTTTAAATCCAAGAAGACTATGATAATATTTACTCCCATACTACCATTTTTTAACTTCTCCTGGAGTCAGTAATTACTTCTAATTCTTACTTATGAGTTCTTTGACAGAGTTATTCGTCACATTTTTTTGAGTGCTATATTATATCTGTCACGGACCTGTCAGTTGTTTTTTCTAAATGGTCACACATATCTTATTACATTTTAAGTCTCCCATTTTACTCTTTCTGAATGCTTTTCACCATAGTCCTCCTTCCTATTCTCTTGCCAGATCCCTTGTCTTCTCCACTGGGTATCCTGTATTTGGTGGAATACTTTCTGAAAGCTTCCAAAGAAAAGGTACATGGGAATGAAAAGGTTTTAGTCCTTGCTCATGTGAAAAACCTCTAATTTACTCAGATTCTTGAAGAAGAATAATTTTGAGCTCAGGAAATACTCAAGTGATTACTCACCAGAAACATCATCTCCGAATGGTTACTATGAGCAAAGGTGTTGATAAAATATTAACACCTTTTTGTTAAATATGTCATTCACTGCTATCCACTTTCTGATTCACTGTACTATTGTGACTTCCTTCCTTCCTTCCTTCCTTCCTTCCTTCCTTCCTTCCTTCCTTCCTTCCTTCTTTCCTTCCTTTTCTCCTTCCTTTCTTCCTTCCTTCCTTCCTTACTTGTTTTTGTTTTGTGGTGCTGGGATTGAACCCAGGATCCTGTATATTCTAGGCAAGTGCTCTACCACTGAATTATACCTCCAACCTTACATCTTTTCAAGTACTTTAATATCATACTCTTTGTTCATGGGAGAGAGAGAATAGGTAGACACCATCAATCTAGGATTTTATCTATGTTTTCTGCTTCCTTCTGTTTACTTCCAAATCTAATATTTCAGTGTATAGCCATCTCTTGAACTCCAGGTACAACAAAATTCCTGAGGGAAAGATACCACCTCAAAGTCAGTACATCAGTGACAAGCTCTCCTTAACCTCTTCTTCCTTCTAAGTTCTCAGTCTCTGAATGACACTGACATTCATCTAATTGTCCAAGCAGGAAACAGAGAGTCACTCTTAACTCCTTCTGTTTCACTCTTTTGTTGAATTCTGGTGCTTCTTTCAAGTGTTCCTTTGATCTGTCTCCTCCTCCTCAGTATCCCTGCTGTGACTTAGACCAGAGTTACTAGTCAGTTATACTTTTGTGGTAACTCATCCTCCCATTTCTCTGCTTCTCATCCCAACCAACCCTTTCTAATCCATTTTCCATATTGGTGTCATCGTGCTTTTCCTGATGTTAGAATTTAAGCTCCATAAGGGAAGGTCTTTTGTCTTTGTTCACCATTATATCCCCAACTCCTGTAATAATGCCTTGCCCTTAGTACACTCAGTAAACATTTGTCAACTAAATACATGAATAAATCTGATCTTGTCACTCCCTTGTTCAGGACCCTCTCACTCTCTCCATCACCTACATAATAAAACCTGAATTGATCAATTGATCATGACATGACCCACCACTGATCTGATCTCATTTCCTACCTTTCCTGATTAACACCCCCCCCCCTTTTCTTGTTAACATGGATTAACACTGAATAGCTTGTTTTCAGAGAGCACCATGCCCTCTCAGGACTCAAGGACCAACACCTGCTAGTCATTCTGTCTGGGATAATTCCTTTGTCCATCTGGCAATTTACTACTCATTTTTTAAAGTTTCATCACTAGAGTTGCCTGACTGATAGAGGCACTTCTGGGTACGCAAGACAACCTTAGACATTCCTTTATTCATGATCTCATCACACATTCTGTACCTTCTGTGGAAGACAGTGCTTTCATCAATCTCTAGTTCCTTGCTACTTTTGGGTACACAGAAGACTATAGTTCCTTGTCCCTTTGCATGTATGTACAGTCTCGTGACTCTTTGGCCAATAAAATGTGAATGGAATTGTGCTGAAACATATTTGAGAGCAGAAATGCAATTCTCCATCTCCTTCTAGCTCTGCCAAGACAATCAGCTACAGTCTGTGTAGTGGAGTCTCCATTAATCTGTGTCTGAGTGAGGATGAAGTTGAGCAGAGCTCCCCACCTATGTATTATCAATATAATATAAGCAAGAAATAAATCTTTATTTTAAGCTGCTGAGATGTCGGACTTGTTTGTTATAACAGCACAACCTAATGTGTCCTGACTGATAATGCCTTTTACATAGACATCATCCTACCTCTTACTAATACCTACCGGTTTACCTTTTCTTTGAGGTAAAGTACCATTTAATTACATTCTTTTTAGAGGAGGTACTTAAAAACATTTGTTAGCTAGTACTAGGCTAGAAAATATAATATTGTGGGGTATCTGTGATGTATCTGGAGCCATGCTAAGTATCTTACCCATGTTATTTAATCTTTTTTTTTTTTTGTGGTACTGGGGATTGAACTCAGGGACATTCTACCTCCGAGCTATACCCCCAGCCCTATTTTTTATTCTTTATTTTGAAACCGAGTCTCACTAAGTTGTGGAGTGCCTCACTAGGTAGCAGAGGCTGGCCGCGACCCCGGATCCTCCGGTCTCAGCCTCCCGAATGCTGGGATTACAAGCGCCACGCACCCGACTTGTTATTTAATCTTTACCACAACCTTATGAGGCAGGTTTGATTATTCCCATTTTAGCTGGAGGGAAAGAAGCTCAGAGGGGTTCAGGTGACTCAATGTCACAAAACCCCAAGTAGTTCTGATTCTTAAGCTTTCATTCATTCCACCACATTTTGCCTTACAAGTGACAAATGAAGAACTCTGAGGGGAGGTTTCCATCAAAGCAAATATTCCTGTCTTAAACCTTGTGAAGGACAACTAAATAAGCATTGAAACAAATACAAGAGTCAAGTAAGTAAAAAAAAAAATTGAAACATGTTTTTAGCAGCTAATGGGAAATGGAGAATTCTTCAGATAACTCTCCAGTTCTTGAAGAAAAGCCAATCTCATACAGTACACTCAATGAAAATTTCATCTATAGCCCAGAAAGAAAGCCGATTCAAGAACACTACTCGCCCGGCCCAGTTTGGCCGGCACAGCTGGCTTTGGAGAATTTTCCTTGCTGGCCTCTGAATATGCAGTAATGACCAGTGACAAGGCACGGCCATAGGGCTCAGCCTCCAGCCCTGGAGCAGCCTTCTCAGAAGTGTATTCCCTGGGAGGAGGGGTTGAAGCAGGCCAACTGTGGAATGAAGACATGCTCAGTCTCACAGAAGTCTGGTTTGGAGCACCAGGGCCATTGAAGGAACAGTCAGAGCTAAGGGGCCGGTGCTTTAGGCCAGAGCATGCTTTCAAGAGTAGGCCAAGGGCCGAAAGTGACTGCCAAGCCCAGGGTTTTCTCTTTGTCTGGGGAAACCACAGGAGTGTTTCCAGAGAACACCTCAAGGGATTGTTCCCTGGCTAATGTGAACCTCAGTTCTGTGCATGGACCTAAAACATTCTCTTTGCCTTTAAGCTGTTGTGCTTGGCTTCCCACTGATTTTATTTGCATTGTTGATACTTTCTTACTACTTTGAATACCTAACTCACTTTTCATGTATATTCATTCATTCTCTCTCTCTCTCTCTCTCTCTCTCTCTCTCTCTCTCTCTGTTGAATGTCATTTGCTCCATCAGTTTCGGTATATTTTATTGTGAAGAGTGGTATATATA
>PVLC010001077.1:0-13344 GCA_004027655.1 Graphiurus murinus | reverse complement strand
AATGGGAACCTTGATTCTGGATGTATTTTTTTTTTTTTTTTTGCGGTACTGGGGATTGAACTCAGGGGCATTCTACCTCCGAGCTACACTCCCAGCCCCATGTTTTATTCTTTATTTTGAAACCGAGTCTCACTAAGTTGCGGAGTGCCTCACTAGGTAGCTGAGGCTGGCCGCAAACCTGGATCCTCCGGTCTCAGCCTCCCGAATGCTGGGATTACAAGCGTGCGCCACTACACCCGGCTGATTCTGGATGTATTAAGGACTCAGAATACAAATATCCTTTGCTAGTTCAGTTTATTTGGATCTTAGTTTGGACAACATGTTTCCTTTTTTGGGGGGGGGGGTAATTGGGTATTGAACCCAGGGGCATTCTACCTCTGAGTTATTCCTCCAGCCCTATTTTTAATTCTTTATTTTTTAAAGCAGGGTCTCACTAAGTTGCAGAGAACCTAAGTAGCTGAGGCTGGCTGCAAACCCATATCCTCTGGTCTCAGCCTCCCAAGTACTGGGATTACAAGAGTGTGCCACTACACCCGGCTTGGACATGTTTTATAAAGTTACTTGGCTCCTGAGTTTTGAAAGTGAGGAGTGAGGGTTTGGTAGGGTAGCAAGGATGTTTCACTTGTACAAGGAATTTGATTTTTAAAAGTGACTGAATGACAACATAAGAGATATTGGAATCACTGAAAGAAGAGTTTATTACTTACAGTTGTCAAGAGGAGGGAACCCACCAGGCCATGCAGAGCTGCATGACAGGAGGCAGAAGCAGTGAGAAGAAAGCTGGGCCCAGAGCCTTTGTTATGGTTTCTGCAGGAAAGTCCTGCAGGGCAGGGTAAATGGCTTACAACTGGCTAGTTTGGATAATTTTGGAGGACTCTGGGCTGTAATTTTGGTGGTTTCTGGCTACAGTACCTCACCCTGAGATGCCTAAGGGCAGGGAGAAAGATTGGCTTGGTGTGTGAGAATTAGCTTAAGTAGATGGAAGGGGTAGGGGCTCTGGATTTCTTGAACACGAAAGGCATATTCCAGGGGAGTTGTTTGCTATCTCTAGGAATGAGCTAATCCTGGGAGCGGCCATCTTTCCCTGGCCAGCAAACTCCCCCAAGATATCAAGGCACCAGAAAGTATAGATAATAAAAAATACATGAATACACTAATATCTGAACTTCCTCCTGTCCAGTCTGGACTAGAAAATTCAGAGGGCCCTTTTGATGAGGTAGAAGAGAAGGAATAAAATTTAGGTAGGAAGGAGACACTGGGAGGAAAAAGAAAAATATAGTTTTAAAATCTGGAGAGTTTTAAGCTAACTCCACCCCTTGGAAGTTTCTTAGGAGGTCCCACACCCTAATCCCCTGAAGCCCTGCCCCCACCTGAGATTCACGGCCAAGGTCAGATCCATCTTGAAACCTGAGGAAGAGGAGGATCCAACTTTTCCTGTGCCCACCCTCTTTTGGATGACCACCTATACCTGTGTCCCGGAATTCTAGGCCAACCCCCTCAGATATAAGGACTAAGGAGGCAAGGACCCTCTCTCTCTTGCCCTCCTGCTCCGGGACTCAGAAGATCTCCGCTTACCTGTTTTCCCCAGTCCTTTGTTTCCCTGAATAAATAATAAATACCTGCCTTTTGTCCCTGACTGGCACGTGTTAAAATTCTTTTTATCACGGAGGCCAAGGACCCACGAGTGGAACCGTGTTATCCCACTACACTTTCACCTCTATCAGGCCCTCAGTTTTGCTTCCCAGCAATGTGAGTTAAGTGTTATCATTTCCCATTTCAACAGGCACCTCGCCCCAGGCTATCCGGTTGGCAGCTGATGGATTAGAGACTTAATCTCCATTCTGCCACTGCACCTTGAGGGTTTACTGCACCTCACAGAGGAGACTGTTTGGCTCCACCTGCCGCTTGAGGCGGCACTGAAGTTGCTAAGGCACTTGGAATGTGATTGGGGTAATTAGGCCTCTGAGTCTAGCACTTGGCTGAGCAAAGGGAAGGAAGTTCGAGCCTGGACTGGTGCTCACAGGCCCTGCACTTCCTGCATCCAACTTCAGTGTCAGCTGGAAGGGTGGACTTTTTTCCCTCAAGCTAAGCTTCCAATTTGGACATAGATCAAAATCCAAGGCGAGGCCTGAAACCCGGGGCTTCTGCGGATTGAACATGTTTGTAGCTGCTCGAGGCTGCCTAAGGGGCAGCGGGCAGGGTTATGAGGGTGGCCAGGCCGTGCCCACTGAAATGTGTCTATAGCGGGACACTCCAGCCGGGCCCGTGGAGAGTGGTCCCAGGAGCAGGGAGCTGGCCTCTTGAGACAGAGGGGGTGTGAGCTGATTCTCTGTTTCTTTTATCATCAGTAGTCTCCAGCTCTTCCTGCATTAGTGATACACCAGAGACTTAAAATTTTGGCATCTACCTGCTTCACAATAGGTGTGGAAGCCAAGTTGCTTGAAGACATAATGTTTGCTTAAATGACTGCCCAGAGGCCACCTTGCAGTGCCAAGTAGGGTGCCCTTGAGTCACCTAATAAGGGTCAGCTAAGGGAAGGCACTCCCAGGGCGTGAGATCGCTGGGTTGTCCAAAGGAAAGTAGATTTTAAGTATGTGGGGACCCCAGACCAAGCTGTTGGCTCTCTGACCTTGGCCCTGCCACCTCCAGACTCGGCCTTTGAAGCCTTGATGACAAGAACTAAGAGCAGATGGCTTGGTTAGTTCTGGCATGCAATATAACTCTCTCTCTCTCTCTCTCTCTCTCTCTCTCTCTCTCTCTCTCTCTCTCTTTGCGGTACTCGGGATTGAACTCAGGGGCATTCTACCTCCGAGCTACACCCCCAGCCCTATTTTTTATTCTTTATTTTGAAACAGGGTCTCACTAAGTTGTGGAGTGCCTCACTAGGTAGCTGAGGCTGGCCGCAAACCCGGGTCCTCTGGTCTCAGCCTCCCAAATGCTGGGATTACAAGCGTGCGCCACCACGCCCTGGCTTTCTCACTCTCTTTTCAACATCACCTCGGTGAAGAGGGTGTGTTGTTCTCACATACCAACAAGGAAACTGAGGCACAGGAGGTCATGTAGCATGCCCAAGTCAGACCCCTAGTAAATGGCAGAAGCAGGACTCAAGTGCATGCAGACCGGTCTGGCTCCTGAGTCTGTGGTCTTAACCACTGTGCTGTGCTATTGCACTTGAACTTGCAGAAATGTGCATGTTATCATAACCCTTGCAGTGTGGGATGCTGAAGGGTGAGTTGAGATACTGTGTGGAAAGGCTTCGGCAGATAGTAAGTGCTCAGTGAGCACCCACTCTTAGTCATTCGCTGTAAGCTGTAGGTCCTCTTCTCTTTTTTACCAGATCTTTTCCCTTGGGTTCCCTCTTTGTTCCATAGGATGTGTGTGTGTGTGTGTGTGTGTGTGTGTGTGTGTGTGTGTGTGTAGAGGGGTAGGGAGGCCAGTGGATTTATATTCCTAGCTCAGTTTACAGAAGAAAAATATTCTAGAGTAGACAGTAACTGCATTAATGTGCTGTTCTCCCTTGTGTCTCTTGATCTCAGCAAAATATGGCTAGCAGTTACATGTACCCCTTGTTGTTGAAAAGCAACACAAGTCCACTCCCTGCACAGTCTCCCTGGCCACAGTCCCCACGCAGCCTGAGGACTTGTGTCTGGCAGGGTGGTTAGGAGCGCCGGCTTAGCCTTGGCTAAGGGATCTGTCATGGTGCTCAGGCATGGAGGGGGAGTCTTCTGTCTGAGTAGGGTTACTGCCTATACCATCTGCCTCTCCTCCTGCCCCCACCTCCCCATGCCCTCTAAGCTCAGAGTGGTGTGACATTTGTCCCCCAAGGAGGAAGAAGGCACAAGACTTCCGCTAGATTTGTTCTGTGCAGCCAGGAGGAGATGGGAATGGAGTCAATTATCCTGGCTAACTTTCCAGAATTGTTCTAGAAATCTAAGCAGACACCTTACCTGTCTTAGTCCCCTTCCTGTCCCTACTGTTTTTCTCCTCTCAATTATCCAGACAGGATGAAATGAAACAGACTTATGTCACTGCAAAAAAGAGTTTAATGGCCAGGTGTGGTAGTGCATGCCTGTAATCCCAGTACTTGGGAGTCTGAGGCAGGAGGATCACAGGTTCAAAGCCAGAGTCACCAACTTAGCGAGACCCTGTTTCAAAAGGGCTGGGAGTCTACCTTGGGGGGTGGGGGTAGAATGCCCCTGGGTTTAAACCCCAGTATGAAAAATTAGTTTAATGACATGTAAGGGAAAATTCTTGCCCATAAAGGTGATTAAATGAGAGGATGAAAAATACAAGAACATTGAAACCTTTAAAAAATAGTTTTCCTAATTAAGAATAATGCACACATTTCTATTTTGAAAACATAAGAAAATATCAATCAATTCTTCCACGTTCCACAAACAACCCCCTACTTTTTTGAAATATTTTTAGACTCCTTAAAAGTGGCACCTATAAATATTTTGTCTCATTGAAATTGAGATTATCCTGTATTACCATGTTTAATTCACATATTTTATCATAAGCATCCTTACTTGTCCTTAAGTGCATATGTTTTAGAAACACAAGGGCATGATAAGTATTAGGGTACAAAGCCACTAGTCTGGGTAATAGAATTGGGGCAGCGGGTCAGAAAACCTGTGCAGAAACAATTTTCGTTTTCTTTAGTAGACTAAATTGAATTTGGTAGACTGAAAAATTGATTAATTAAAAATTAATTTCCTCAAAGTAAATTAAGCCTAGAAAAAAATTTAATACCGTTTGGGTAAAGCATATTTCCATCACACACGTCTAGTATTGATTTTAGAATGTGATTTTTAAGTGTGTGGAGGATGTGAAAGGTAAAGAAACAGGTGACAGACAGGAAGGTTGTGAGTGAATCTGGTGGAGGATCAGGCGGGTCTGGAAGGCGGGGGAAGGGCAGACTCCTCCCTGGGCTAGATGCAGACGGGACTTGCAATAACCGGTGCTGGTCATCAAATCCTTCCAGGTTTCCTTCCAGGTGCCCAAGGGTGGTGGTCCATGTGGTCCCGTGGCATGTATCGGCCAGTGAAATGCGAGTGGAAGCGCGCCACCCTCAGGTGGAAGCCGTAAAGGGCCAGAGCGCGGCCCCGCGTTCCCTGTGCCGCAGTGGTGGGCTCGGAGGTCCCGGGGGGGGGGGGTGACAGACCCATCTAGGGCCCAGAGCAAGGATGCCGCAGACCTGTGTCAGTACCTGACCTGTAATGGCACCCTTGCTTTGAAGGAGGAAGCAGAGTATGCTGATGGTTCCTGAAGGGGGTCGACTTGATACCGATGGGCATTCTGGGTAATGGCATTTGTCCCTGCGGACCCAGATACTAGTGTAGGAGAAAAGATGGAAGAGTTGGAGCCTCAAAAGAAGCCAGAGCCTTCCTTTACTACAGAACGCTGCAGAGAGGTGACCGGGAGGCTTCCAGGAGCCATAGAAAGCAAACCTGATGTGGGTTAAAGTACTAGCTACCACATCAGTGTAACTGTAGGCCCTGGGGAGGGGGCCTGAGTATTAGAACAGTCTGGGCTAGAGAGGATCTCACCTAGGATGATTAGCTGTATGGGTCACTTTGGTTATGGTGCCCTCGTTTGGTCAAACACTACTCCAGACATTGCTGCGAAGGTATATTCTAGATGTTGTTAACATTTGCAATCAGTGTACTTTAAATAAAGATTACTCTTGTGTGGGTGGGCCTTGTCTAATCAGTCAAGGGCCTTAAGCGCCCAAACTAAGGTTTCCCAAGGAGGAAAAATTTTGCCTCAAGTTTGCAGCATCGACTCCTGCTGCATTCCCAGCTTGCTGGTCTGCCTCATAAGCGTGACTTGCCAGCCACAATAATTGCATGGGCCAATTCCTTAAAATAAATTGTATATATTTATGCAAGCACCTTGAAAAATACACCACCTCTAGTGAGAAGACTTGTAAACATGTTCTCAAAGAGGTTTGCAAAGATCCCACTAAGCCTGGCCGCAGCATGGGGCCACATCTCCACCAGATTAAAATCAGAATAATTCTCAGTACTTAAGGCAGAAGAATGTAGCTTCTCCAGAGAAAGAATAAGGAGTGTGTCTGTAGAAGAGGAGAGGTGAGAAGCTAAGTGTTTGGCAGGCACATTCATTCATTTATTCATTCCATGGATGCAAACTTTTTATCTAAAATTTATATTAAAAATAATCAAATGAATAGCCTTCATTCAGGAAAAAATAAGCCCAGAAAATAACTAAGAACATTTTAAAAAATGCAATGTTTTAAATCATCTTTAGTGGAAAATTCTAAAATATGACCAATATATTTTGTAAATAGACAAACAGAAAGATTTTTCTTTTTTGCAAGTGAATGAGGCTATCAGCAGCTTATGGTTCCTGAACTTTCAGAGAGTTTTGCTTCCATCGGATCTTTAAAAAATGTTTTCTGTAACTCTGCAACTTTCTCAATGTCTGTTTTTAGCAATTCTCCCATTCCTATAGTTATCCCGTAAACTTCTTTTAAAAATACTCTTATTTTTAAAAGAAGAATACTCTTATTTTATGTGTGCATATTTGGGAGGAAGTCACTTGGGAAGGAATGGGGAGGGCCGAGCTCTCTGCAGAGGGCCTTGGGGAGGCTGAGTCAGCTTCTGGGGCCTAGGGGGTGGGGGGTAGGGGCTCCTGGTTGCCAACTGATGAAGCTCTTCTGCAGAGAGGGAGCAACTTAATATTTCAAAGGCCTCATTTTGCCACTCTTTCCCCCTCATTCCCCTCAAATCATCAGACCCATTCACCAAAAGCCAAGTGGCTCTTCCAAGATTTTTTTCCCCGTCTTTAAAAAAAATCCTTCCTATCCCAAAGCTGTTCCATATGTGTAGAAAGGCACTATCAACTTGACCTCAAGTTCTTGTGATCACAGTCCTGGGAGGGTGGGCAGGGAGACAACAGGACAGAAAACAATATCTCCGTGGCGTGGCTGTTTTCCTTGGAAACTGGGTGGAACTTCTCAGAGAACTCAGTGAAACAGACGTGGATTGGTTAAAAGTAAAGTCGTGAAATGGGCCCATTTTGTATGTGGCTCCTCTCCAGAGGAACCTCTGTACATCATAGTTCCCTCTCCTTTACCCTCAGGTCCCCCTTTCCCTCCCATGAGCCCCATGAGATCCCCTCTGTGCCCTCAGCTTGCCTGGAATCAGTCCCTCTCTGCTCACCAGCATCTGGACAATGCCCGTCCTTGAACCATCAACCTTTCCTTGGCTCTGCTCCCAAAGCCTTTGATAAGATCTCACCTTCAGCTCCACAACAATCCTCCATTGCTATTGTGCTCTCTCCCCCCTGTCTAACCCAACAGTGGCCTCACCCCACTAAAAGCCTTGCTCCCCATGCACTGGGGTAGATCTAGGATTGCAGCCCTTGCTTCTCAAATCCCAGGTGCCTGGTCGTGTGCGGGAGCTCACTCACCTGGGCTCATGAGAACTGGTAGTTAAATATTTAGAACACTCATGAGCTGGTTGTTACACTGGTGGTAACTTGAAATGGGCTATCGTGGGAGAAACCCATGCATCAGAGCTTTCTTTCTTCTTCCAAGAGCCAGCTTATCAATAGGTCCCTGCACCTACCTTCCTTACTTGCTATCAGGTATCCAAGTGAAATGTCACAGAATAATTCCACCAGCACAGGGTGTGGGATGTGAGTTGGAAGCAGGAGTGGAGGGATTCCTTACTTCCTCTGTAGACAGGAAAACTTTTTATTGTTTTTTCCTTTTGTTCTCATCAAATTTTATTATTCTTTTGGTGACCATAATTTATGATTATGATCTGTCAGGTACTTCTTTTTTGAACAACCCCATAATTGCTTTCCTCCCTGTCTTGATTAGAATCTCCTTTGGGAAAGGTGATGTGTTTTATAATAGAAATATTTCAAGCCAGGCCTGGTGGTGCACACTTGTAATCCCAGCATTTGGGAGGCTGAGACTGGAGAATCTGGGTTCGCAGCCAGCCTCAGCTACCTAGTGAGGTAATCCGCAACTTAGTGAGACCCGGTTTCAAAATAAAGAATAAAAAATAGGGGTGGGGAGTATAGCTCGAAGGTAGAATGTCCCTGAGTTCAATCCCTAGTACCGCAAAAATAAATAAATAAATAAATAATAAAAGAAATATTTCAGGGACACTGTACCTTAATTAAAATAAACATATGCCAGGGAGAATTGTGTGATATGTTTTGGCTTGTTGAATGTTAACTGGGGCTGATGGAAGCAACAGAAAGGTCAAAATGAGTCTGAGACCCTTGTTTTTCTGAGCATCCAAAGAACCTCTCAGAGGTGGAAAGAGATCTAGGATACTTTAGTTTCTTGTAGGTTCCTAGAATATTAAAACATGAAGAAATTCTTTGTGTATAGACAGAGCCCTTCCCAAAGGATGAGAGGTTGAGTTCTGTAGGAATAAATACTCCATTTTTAGAACCCACCATGTTGGAACATGGAAGCAAGGACTTTGTAGGATAAATGTCAGCATCTTCCAAAAACTGGAGGCTCCTCAAGGACCACAACTGTACTGTATTCTGCATCTGTAATCCCATCCCCTGGTACCCAGGGACCCCGAGGGCTCTCCTATAAATGATGGTTTCAAGAAAGGTGGGGAAAAAGGACAAAAGAATCATATGGTCCTGCAGCTAGTGATATCTACCTTTTCCAGCCAGTGGTTCCTACATTTTGAATTTCATAGGTGAATATAATTTTCAAATAATGAGAATATAGGCTTGCTGGACCTCTTATTTTGTCAAGTGATATCACTAAAAACAAATCAACAATTACTATCTTCTTGAACTGACATTTTATCAAGAGAACATGGAATATTAGCAGGATATTCAGGATATTCATGGAATATAAACAGACAGTTCAGCTGGGCATGGTAGTGCACGCTTATAATCCCAGCATTCGGGAGGCTGAGACTGGAGGATCCGGGTTCGTGGCCAGCCTCAGCTACCTAGTGAGGCACTCCGCAACTTAGTGAGACTCGGTTTCAAAATAAAGAATAAAAAATCGGGCTGGGGGTATAGCTCGGAGGTAGAATGCCCCTGAGTTCAATCCCCAGTACCGCAAAAAAAAAAAAAAAAAAAAAAAAAAAAGAAGAAAAAGAAAATAGACAGTTCTCCCCCAAATAAGAGATGGCAACTTTCTATTAATAACATATATTGATAGATATATTGGTATCTATCTGTGTTTTAAATTCTTGGGTATATCTGTTCAGTATGTTGGAGAACTTGGGTCCTGGGATTTCATTAGAGTTGTAAGCATGTTAGATTAGCCCTACTTCATATTAAACCAGCAAGGAAAAATTAGGTAACCACTTGTTGATTGTCTACCCATTAAGTAGATATACATTACTCACTGTTTGACTCATGAAGCAACAAATATGAAAGCCATTCAAAGAGACTCATGTCTGAGATCAAACCACTCCTTGAACATCTGCAAATCAGGACTGGTCTGGCGTTGGGTTCTGAGAATATTGGGATATGGGGGGGGATGGTTCTGCTTCTTATTTCCCCTTTGGGTTTGTGTGATCTTGGGTAATCCCAGATGTAAGGATTTCCCAGGGTTCTTGGGATCAAGCACAGCACAGCTGAAATGGCAAGCCTAGAGCTCCTGAGGAATGCCCTGGGCTAGGTTCTGGGTTTCTATTCCATTATCTGTAAATGTGAGAGTTCATCTGGGAGACTGCCAATGTCTATGAGATTGAAATAGACTAAATTCCAGGGATTTGGCTCACACTAGACCAGTTTTAGGAATACAGTGAGTACATAGATCAGCCGTTTGTTTTTCTGAAGAGAAACCTGTTCCTACATTTGACAGCCTACTTCAAGTTGCTTTGTCTGGAATCGTTTCTCAAACCTTATCAATACTTTTCTTCAGCTACCCACTACATGCAAAGGTGCATGGTAGATGCCGTGGGGGACACCCCAACATGGAAAGTATTTTCCTTACTTTCTCCTTTGCTATTGAAGCTTTCAGTCTGCTGGGGGAACTAGAATGAGTCAATATTATTTTAAAATTCAAAACAAACCAATCAACTAACAGCCTCCTCTAGCCAATTTGTATCTAAAAATGTCAAGTCAAGAGTAGAAGCAAGGAGATCAACAAACATCCTCAGAAAGTAGAGCTGAAATGTTTAGGGAAAGTGTTAAGGAGGAGACCACCATTCAGCAGGACTTTGAATGTTGGAAAGAATTTTGAAGGTAGTGAAGATAACCAAGATAGGGCGTGTACAAGGGGACAAGGGTAAGCACAGCTTGACCTTGGCAAAGGCTTAGGGAGCAGTGATGATCAGGAATGGGTGACCATCTAAAGTTTTATATAGAGTGTGAAATGCTGGGTGAAGAAAATGCTGTATAGTTCTCCAAATAAATAGAACCACCAAATGCTGCTTTTTTCTTTCCTTTTGTTTGTTTTTGTTTTTAAGTAGCAACATAATCAATGGATATAATTCCACACTGTATAGACCCAGCTCACTAACAAGATGGTGCCCACATCCTCCCAATCTGAGAATGTACATGTGTGTCGCCTGCCCCAGCCACTGAGCATGGGATGGATTAGCTGGAATTATTTGGACACTGAGTTCATGTGTGCTAGAGTTTGGGGCCTGGGTATAATTTCTGGAGAGAGAGAGAGAGACAGAGAGACAGAGAGAGAGAGAGAGAGAAGAGAAGAGAAGAGAAGAGAAGAGGGGAGGGGAGAGGAGAGAGGAGAGAGGAGAGAGGAGAGAGGAGAGAGGAGAGAGGAGAGAGGAGAGAGGAGAGAGGAGAGAGAATTGCTTTGAGGATTGCTTCCACTCAACTTGTTTATAAAATCCTGGAGAATTATTTTCCAGACCATGGGTGGGGAAAACTGGTATGTTTAGTAGTGATCCCATAAACAAAATGAAGAAGCTTTTTGCAATAGGAGCAGACTGAGTGAAATTATTTTTGTGATTTGAAGACAGTGTTGGTTTCTGGGCCAGTGAAGGCAGAAACCATTTGCTTCCTCCTATGCTGATTTTCTCTCCCAAAGAGAATATTACTCTTCTTTCCTGGCAACACTTAAAATCCTCTCATTTCAAACTTGATGTGAATGTCTAGAAATTGACACTGTGTGGCTGTGTGGTTCTCTTGGGAGTTCAGATCCCCTTGACGAAGCACAGGAGTGATAGAAAGAAAAGACATCCTTCGTCTCCATGGAGCAGCAACATGAATACGTATGAGAGCTGCACCTTGCAGAAATCCTCGTCCTGTTGAACCTTCAGCTTCTTGTTAAGATGAGCCATTTGAGGAACTATCAAGCCTACACATATTTAAAAAATTATTATTTTCTTTTATTATTCTTTAGTGTAGCAACTGGTGTGTTTTATTTGAAAATTAGAATGAGTTGAGGTAGAAAGAAAAGCCCAAAGTAGAGTCTCTTTCCCCCCAAAATGTGATGAAAATTCAATGGCTAATCCTTTAAGATAATCATGTTGAGATCTTAGTTGGGGGCTGATCTCCCATGCTGTCCTGTCAGGAGGTTCAATGGGCCAAGTGGACACCTGCAGGACTAACTTTATGCACAGATGGACAGTAGGTTGTGTTGCCTAGGCCTGAAACTCATCATGACCAGGAAATAGGCAATAGGACAACAATGATTTGGTACACTTGACACGAGATTGACCAAGGAGGATGCAAGAGATGGACCCAGCAGAATGGCTAGAGGAAGGCGGAGGAAGACTCTGACACCAGCACAGCAGAGAGGCCTGAGCAACCCTCCCTTGAGAGCTAGAGACACAAGAGGGATGAGTTGGGTGAGGGAAGTGAGCCGTGGGCCACCAGGAGCTCTTGTGAAAGTCCCATCCAATTGTATTCCCTGTAGAAAATGTCCTTGATCTACAGCGCCTCTCCCAAGATTTCTCTTCATTAGTGATTAACGGGTTAGCTGAATCTGTCTTCAGATTCCCAGGAGTAGAAGTGGTGGGATGTGGGCCCCCCATGGCTTCTGAAGCAGGAGCATGGAAAGGAATTCTTAGGCACCTGGCTCAGGACTTTTGAGATAATCACCATTGTCCTTGGCAATAAATATTTATGCCTTTCTGGTAAGATACCAAGTTTGTGATCCAGTTTTAAGTCCTTTTAAATCTACCCATCTAACAATATTCCAGGCCCATCAACATGGATTTCACAAAACAGAATAATAAATATTAAGGAAGAAAATGCTTGGTGATCCTTTGGTTAGAGGTTTTTTTTTTTTTCCTTTAAAAAATTACACAAGCTATTCTTCAAACTAACTCAATCAAGAAGTCCAGCATAAAGTCACTTAAAAATGGAGCCACCCTAAGGAGTGGAATGGCTGGGTCATATGGTGGTTCCATTTTTAGTCTTTTAAGGAAACTCCATACTGATCTCCATAGTGGTTGTATTAATTTACAATCCTGCCACAGTGTATAAGAGTTCCTGTTTCCCTGAATCCTCACCAGCATTATTCTTGTTTGTATTCTTGGTAATTGTCATTTTTAACTGAAGTTGGATAGAATCTCAGTGTAGTTTTGATTAGCATTTCCCTGATTGGTAATGATATTGAACATTTTATGTAATTTGTATTTCTTCTTTTGAGAAGTGTCCATTCAGCTCTATCACCCATTTTATTGGATTTTTATATACATATATTGGCGCATTGTGATTATACATCATAGTAAGGATCAAAGTGATATAATCCTACATACACACGGCACTTGCTGAGTTTCTCGCTGGTCTTACCCGCTCCCTGTACATGTTAGTGAGACTGGTAGTGATACCTTCATATATGGACATAGTATTAATTGAATTGTTTCTTTTTCTTTTTCTTTCTTTTTTTTTTTTTTTTGAGGTACTGGGGATTGAACTCAGGGGCATTCTACCTCCGAGCTACACCCCCAGCCCGATTTTTTATTCTTTATTTTGAAACCGAGTCTCACTAAGTTGCGGAGTGCCTCACTAGGCAGCTGAGGCTGGCTGCAAACCAGGATCCTCCAGTCTCAGCCTCCCGAATGCTGGGATTACAAGCGCGCGCCACCACGCCCGGCTGAATTGTTTCTTTTATCAGTTCTTTTCCCCCTCCTCCCACCTCCTTACCTCCATCCCCAAGTTCTCTTTCAGTGTTTGCTTGATCTCTCTCCTATTTTATCTAAAGTCTCTCTCCCTGATTGCCAATGATGTGGAACATTTCCTCATACATTTATTGGCCATTTGTATTTCTTCTTTTGTGAAGTGTCTATTTAGATCCTTTGCCCATTTTTTGATTGGGTTATTTGCTTTCTTAGTTGCGATTTTCTTGAGTTCTTTGTATATCCTAGATATTAGACTTCTATCTGAAGTGTAACTGGCAAAAATTTT